>MU390404.1:0-56415 GCA_022578715.1 Nemania sp. FL0916
AACCCTAACCCTAACCCTAACCCTAACCCTAACCCTAACCCTAACCCTAACCCTAACCCTAACCCTAACCCTAACCCTAACCCTAACCCTAACTCTGATTTAAGTCTTTATGCGAAACCGCAAACGAAACTATGACATTGGGTATTCCTTTCCCTGCTATTAATACATTGGCGCATGTCGAAGTGGAGTGTGGTGCTATTAGAGATTTGCGAAACTACACCGTAAAACAGACTCTCAAGGAGCCCGCATATTGGAGGAGACATTCGACCGACACCTACTTCAAATTTCGATCTGAGGATAATAGGGGACAATTTTGATTCGCTGGGTTCGCATTGCCTCTTTATATAGCAGTTGAGAAAGAAATCTTAAATTGCAATCCTCTTGGCTAGAAGTCTCTGATTATTGCCCACTTCAGATTCTGTTGTTTCCCAGATCACTTCAGCATCTGCATGCTGCCCTGCTGCTTCGCATGGTAGACTCTACTATTCCTAAAGATGGAGTTGATTATCCCGCGCGTAGCCTATGTCTTCACCCTGGGCATAAATTCCGTACGCCAGAGCGTCAACATGAAGCATGCCAAGAAGGTCATTCTGTTCATGGGGGGCCAAACGCTGGAATGCTGCTCGTGAGCCGAGTACCGTTGTGCTCAGCAAAGAGCCGCCGTCTGATTAGACAGTAACGCTGCACGAGACAAGTCGATACTAAATATCTAGACCCTTCCAAAATTGGAAAAGGGGTCTGTGCTGCTACTGAGTGACAATAGGCAGCTCAGTGGGGGAAGCGATCCACAGAGCCCGATCGCAGCGAGTGCGCTCCCGCAATCTCTAACGTTCTGTTTCGAACATTGCTGAATGAGCATCTAGATTCTGATGATAGGACCTGGCGGTAGACGCTCGAAACCATAAGTACCACCCGCTCAAGCGGTTAAACTGATCCCGAACTAATAAATCGACTTCCGCACACTTTGGTGTCCGGTAGGCGACAACGGTTTACGCGCTTTGCGCCTACAAAACAAGATCGCGCCACACTTCCAGCTGCCTGCGCCCCACGACATGATCGCGCCGGGCTCACCTGCTTACGCCACACGAAGACAAGAATAAGTGCGTTTACCGCTACCAACGCCAAAGCACTCCTCTAAGCACCTTCTACACCGCTGCTCGCGCCCCAATTTAGCGTTGAATAGAAAAAGTCGGGGTAGAAGGAGAGGGTTGGTTGTCTGCTGGAGGTTAGGGGGGTCACAGATGAAGTCTAATTCGAACTGAACAGAGCCCTACCTCACTTATGCCCCCGACTATCTACGGTCTATCCTTTAAGTTGTCTTGTACAAAGACGATCTGTACTACTCTATTATTAGCACCTTTATTTCAGTCACCCGCGAGTATGATAAGTTTACTTCAAGTGCCTACCGTGCATTTGCCTCCTTGAAGAATACATTACTGTATATTGATGGCGATGAGAACAGAGAGCGAGAAAGGGAATGCTTCGATTGTGTGATTAGTACCTGGGTACCTCCCTATCGGGCGGCTGACCTAACGGTGCGACCTACACGTTATGTAACCGGTGTTTCTAATTATGAGAAGAAGCGGGGGGACCAAGCGGGTCAGGCGAAGACTCTTGTGTAGGACATGATGTTTAAGCGAATGGTACGTCGGGCGGTGGAGGTGAGGGCTGCAGGTGAGATCTAACTGCAGATTAACAAGATTCTATTTGTCTTAATGGGGCAAAGCTCTTTTGAAGGATTTGCGCAATTTTATCCGATACGCCCTGCCTTAAGCTTATGCAGACATCTACTTATATTCAGTTAACAATATATACTGCTTGCATTAGTAAGGCATATTTAGCATTTAGGACTGTTGGAACTCAGCCAACCATATCATCGGAGCCGAGTCTGCCCTCGGTTCTGGGGAACCCAACTACAGCAAATTTGATTTGAGCCTTCCGGTTTGCCTGCACTTAGTCCCATCTACCAACAAGAACCACGAATCATACCAGTTCCCATATGGCTTGTAGACATTAATTACAACCTTACTATCTAGAACTTAACTCTACTGGGTGAGCCCTCAGACCCATCGCCAATGAGACTTCCCGGCCCTCAAACCCACGTCATGATCCCTAACGGTCGACCAGTGTATTACCGTTGCTGCTGCTGCTGATGCTTCTTAGTATAACGGGCCGGGTGATAGACCTCGGGCGTGAAATACGACTTGATGTCAGCTTCGCCGCATGCGTTGGCCTGATAACTAATGAAGCTGTGAATACCCTTACCGTTTTCGAGACCCCTGTGCTCTCCAATCACCTTCATCATCGCTAAGTAATTGTCACAGTAAGCCCCGCGGCCGTGGGTCGACATCCATTGCATCAGTCGATGACAAAGAGTTAGATCATCCGGACCAAAACTCCTAGTCGGTAAGTAGAACTTCACGTCTGGCTTTTCCCTGCCTGGCGCAATATCGAAAAAGTAAACAAAACAATCAACCAACCCTTTTACATCAACCCATGTATCTCCAAGCGGTCTTTGATGCGGCATATTATGATGTTCTGGGTAATCGCTCGGAAGCCCCAAGATGGTCTCAATGAGAGAGCGAATCTCTCGCAGGTTTGTTTCGGGCACATTAATGCTACCTCCCATTGTCATGATCTCCCGCAGCGACGCGAAACTCGTGTGTGGTGTCATGAAGTAGATTTTCAGCCGGGATTGGCTGGACGGCACGTTGTCCACAGCTAGGACGCTAAGATGAGGTAAGTAAGGGCCAATGCAAAGGGGACAATGGTAAGTGGGCCTGGAACTAGGCATCTATTCCAAGTATTCGGCACTAGGATGTGGGCTGATGCAAACACCCAACTAGTAACAGTAGCGGAATTGAATGGTCCCGAAAAAATGGATGGGGCCGCTTACACTGGTACCATGATCTGGCCCTCGGGATTGTTCTTGATAAAGTTCATGAGAACGTCGCGGCTTGCATTAACTGGGCTAAGCTTTTCGATAGCATGCCACCATTCCTCCAGGGTCGTCAGGTCACCCTCGTGGAGTAGCTCAGAGTTACGAGGCATGAAATACGACTTCAATGTGAATTCCTTCGTACGATGAAACTCGACAGCGTGCAAAAAGTGTGAAGCTGCTCTATCGCCTGTCTCGATTTCAGCAAGGAGCTTAGTCGTCCATGTGAAATTAGCTCCGGGCACAACAGCTCTCACGCGCTGCATGAAACCAACGGATAATGCATGATTTAGAGGATCGCTAGTGCCGCAAGTAGCAGGATTGAATGGCTCCCATGAATAACGGATATCGGCCTCAGATCCAGCAGTGTTCCATTTCCAGGAGTACTCCAGAGGTGAGCCTTCGTGCGCCATGAGAGACGTCCATTGCGGATAGCCATATATGTCAGGAGCCGGTCCTAAGCGTGGAATCTGAACCATATTTGCACGTCAATAAATACGTTACAACTGCAATTCCGGAAGACTTACAATCCAGTGGTAATGGAATAAGAGGATCTCATACTGTCTCTCAATTGGGTACCCGGCTGCGTTTATCATATGAGCCAGATGGTAGCCAGTCAGCTGCCACCAAAACTGAGTATCAGGATCTCCAGGGGAGAGACAATTTCTCAACGACTCCCAAACTTTGGGTAGCTCATGGCCTGACTGCTTAGATACATCCATTATGGTGGCTGAACTCATAGCAGAGTTATCAGCGACGGGTGGCTCGCTGGAAGCTTGTTGCCAGGGGCGTCGTACGAGTGTTCTCTCACCAGGCTTTTGTTGGTAGTATAAGTATACCTAGGATTGGTTTATGGCTCTCTCGGTATAATGGTTGATTGGGTTTTAGACTGGAAAAGTGGTATGGAGTGATAGCTTCTGACTACCTACACAGGATGTGTTCGTGACTATATATTATTGGTATAATGGATGGCATGGGATAAGTGGCTCTTGGCAGCTATTATGGAGTATACCGCCGCTAAATAGAGTACTGAGCCTATCAGGGCACTAACATTGGAGACTGCATAGCTATTAATTAAATGTACCGTCTTACTGCCTCACATGACAAGCACCATGTATTACTACATGCCAGGTCGGATCATACCGAGGTGACAGCCTTGAAGTTTGACACTTCGAATATTCAGGTCAGATTCGTCTAGACTATTTCGGGTACTCCCCAATCATCTTTTGCAGAAGGGTCACCGTAGCCGGATGTTCAAGTGATGATGACTCTAGCGCGGAGGGATTTCTTGGTAAATTGGTAGAAGTCGTGACCATACGACCCTGATAATACCAGCGTCGTCAAACTGTCCAGTGACCCAAGAAAGTCCATCAAACCAGGTTGGAACGCGTCGTTCCTCATCGTTGGTATTCGCGACGGTCCCCAGCATAAATGCAGATGTCTCGGTCGTCCAGCCTGGCCGAGCAGCCTCTGTAAATATTGCACAGCCGGCTCGTACGAGCACGCATCCATGTCTAATCGGAGAGACTGGATCGCAGCCGGTACGATGGGCCCGCACCGACGCACTATCAGGATGCTTCCGCGGTCCTGTAGAAATTGGAAATGGACATTGGAGAAGATGACATGGGCTGCCTCTCTGTAGACCTGCCAGCAGGTGAGGAGCAGCGGCGGCGGTTGAAGGAGGTCCCGGGGATGGTAGAAATACCCTCGGACGGGTGAATAGAAGGATTCCTCGATAGTGTAGTTGACGCTAGCATACTGATAAATCAAAGTTCTGATCTCTGCTGGTAATAGTAAAAGCAAGCAGGGATGGGTTGAAGGCACAACGAGCAACGCTTTAGACGAGACCGGAGCATTTGAGACATCGACAGCACTGTCAAGCGCGTCGACAAAATGCATCTTTGCAAAGACAGAGCAGGAATTTTGGCACGGAAAGAAGGATACTTCTGGACGGGTTCAGCATGTACTTTATTTGAGGGAACCAAAAGAATCAAATGTCATCAGTAAACGCAACGTCGTATTAGTTGGCTGTCAGACAATTGTGGGTGCCATAGTTAGACTTCCTAAAATTAGGTATGTAATTACCTGATACTACTTAAGGTACCCATCCAGCGGTTGCTTAGGTGGGCGGCGCAAGCTCGTCCCAATATTTTAAGCATACGACGTATCAAATAAGCTGCTCTGCCAATGTCAGGTCTTTCTTATTCTCCCCTCCCCTCTTCAACAATCTAGATCTCGTCATGGCAAGTTTTGCGGTTTACTTCCACAGTTTGAGTCCCGAGCAACAGTCAATTGCATTGAACGGGCCGGCTCTGGCTCCTCCAGCTGGGATCAAGCCAGATTTTGCGAACCCACCCAACGGTGATGGCCTTGCACACGGTGTATTGGCTACAGTTCTGATAGTTACAGTGTCTTCTATCCTGCTGGCGCTATATGGAAAGACGGTTGTTCTGAAGGCCATCCACTATGAAGACGGTATAGTCTCCGGTTCCGATAACTTATCTCGGGAATGTCTTCTGTTGATGCTCACAAATAGGCTTCGCCCTGGTCGCGATCGTAAGCATCAACCCGCTCCAAGCAGTTGGCCGAATATCTAATCTTGCTACTGCAGATTAGCTGGGTCGCATATATCGGGCTGCTCTACACAGTCTTAGTCGACCATGGATTTTTCATTCATCAGTGGAACTTTCGACTTCGAGACGTTCCTGAGTATCTTCATGCAAGTTCACCCGATCGTATTATAGCAACTCAAATCTGACTATCGCTTTCAAGCCATTCTATAACGCCATTCTTACATATTTCATCACAATGGCCTTGATCAAAGCTGCCATAGTCCTTGAGTGGGCGCGTATCTTTGTGCCAAGAGGCACCCGTAATGCATTTTCGTGGACCTGTTGGGTTGTTGCCGTCTTGAATTTTGCGGCCTCTATCATAATGCTGTTCCTGATCGTCTTTGCTTGCAACCCACGTGAGGCATTCTGGAATCCTCTAGTTATCGGCACTTGTACCGGCGCTCTGGCGACCGTCTACATCGCGCCCATCATAAACCTCGTTGTTGATATCATTATCCTGGTACTCCCGCAGCGAGTGATCTGGAGCCTACAACTCTCTTGGCAAAAAAAGCTGGGTGTGTCGTTTCTTTTCGGTCTTGGTGTGTTGTAAGTAAGTCCGCCATCCTAGTGGGAGTCATTTCTTCTTACCATCTTGGAAAGAGCCGTAATCTCTACAAGCTTTCGGATTGCCTCTGCCTTCAACTTTGCCGGGTCTGCAGACCAGACATACAACGTTGCTGGAACCTACCTATGGGCTCTTGCCGAGATGTCGGTTGGGATTTTGGTCTACTGTGCACCATCAGCCCCAGGGGCAGTCAAATCGTTGTTGGGGAGGCCCACAACCACAAGGTCACGATCTTACGGCTACAAATCTTCTGGGTCAAAACCTAGTTCTTGGCCAAGAGCAAATAATTCAGGATCACGTCGCTACAACGAAATAGACGAGATACCATTGACCGGCGTATCAAAGTTAGACGTTACAGTACAACCCTCTTTGAGAGGCTCTTCAGGCCACGATCAACGGGACGGCATTCTACGAACCACCGAAGTCGCAACTACGGTCTCAAGGCGCAGTGTAGGTGATAGGGAGGAGACTGGCGAAATTAATTATTCGCCGTGATTCAATACTAGAGGGACCATGTACAAAAATGTAATTTACCTCAGGGCCATTTGTTTAAGATCTGATACGGAATAGTCCGAATAAACTAGCTCAGGAATCGATGGATTATTATGCGCTGGCATGTATCCGACTCGCGGGTATCCACTGGCCCGCATAAGGCATTCGGCTGTTTTTGGTGTCATAATATTACTGCGTTGCTGCTGACCATGCGGATGCTGGACATGGCACGCGTCCGCTTTGATCGCTTTGCAACCCACCTGCATCTTAAGCGCAAAAGTTCAATACCGAAATGTATTGCTATGTTGCATGTACATTTTAGTTCTTGCTACTATGGAATGATTGAACTTGCTATCGCACGTTACGGAGTATACGTGTAAATATTAATAAACACATCACGAAACTGTTCATTCAATTAATTTCAGGTTTCAAAAGGCTATCAGGGTAATTACTTAGGGTACAGTAGCTATGTACAGTGCCCATTTTACCCACCGCCGGCGGGTGTGGCTATGTATACAGATAGCTGTATTAGATAGCCCGAGGTGTGGCTTACGCATTATGCTGTACAGGTTCAGCGAGATAGGTACTCTGTATTGCGGCCCAATAAGTACTGCTAACCGAGCCGCCTGACCGCATGTAATTGATTTTCAGGGCACCGTACGAAGTACTTCGTACATCACTGCCAAGCATGACCATCACGAAGTTCGGTAAGAGAAAGCGAACTACCTGCAGGGTTGGCACGCGCAGCATGGTCCTGCCCTTAGGCAGTTGCGCCGCGAAGGTGATAAGCCCAGCACCGGCATACCCGGGCAACCCTCGACCGCGCTGCATATGCAGAGCCGCACAACGCCAAGCAAGGCTCGGAATAGGCACAATCATGCGGTTTTGTCCCTTTGAGTACCGTCTTACCTATTTTGAATTGTCACATAGCCTGTTGGTGGGGGCTCACTCGTGGTAGGTTTCACGACTTACCCAACTTGGAGAGATAAAGCGTGCATATCTAAGTAAAGTCGGCCAAAGGACCATCCGGCGGAGCTAAGTGTTGGTAACTGTGTGTTGATAGATGCGTGTTGGCAGTATTTTCGATGTCCTTGCATCAGGAGGTGGAAGCTAGGAAATATCCTGCAGCCTAGTGGCTAGGAATGCCTTGCAGGGTTACTCCCTCGTCCCTACAAGTAGATCTACTGTTGCCAGTTGGGTCTAAAGATTGTATTGTGCATACGGGGCCGGGAGTAGTATTCGTTCGTGGAGTTTCTTCCGGAGCAACCGGCCTGTGTATCACTACATCCATAGCGATCCATGTACTAAACTAGGAGTTGGCTTATTTGCATGATTATCGACATATATGTCTACACTTCTGACACCCTGGAAGAACTGGTTGGCTCCCAATGTCAGTCTACTCCCCAAATAGCTAGCACTTAAAGACGATCCCAAATTTCCAAGTGTAGGTGATACCATCTCGCTCATGTGCTCTCGATTTTGAATTTTTGCTTGCCGTGACAGCAAAGTCAACCGCTAAAGCGCAAAATGCGACATAGGCCCTACGCCGTTTTGCTCCTCCTCGTGTGTAGCGTCATGGCTTGTGAGAAGCCCACGCCGGCGGAGGCAATATGCCGAAACGCAGATTGGCCGCCCGGCGTCACCATCCTGTATTCTCCGACAACCGCTTTCACACAGGCAACTGCGAGATGGAATGCCTACGGGGCCCCGAGTTATTGCGCTGCCGTCTCCCCTTCTACTGAAGAAGAAGTGGCTTCTATAGTAAGTAGGCTGCCTCTCACATCGCCCCCCATATACCTTGACTGAGTATCATGCCGTATCTTCCCACAGGTGAAAGCCGCCAATGCTGCCGCTATCCCGTTTCTTGCCACCGGCGGCCGTCATAATTTCGGCACTACTCTGAGGAAGTTACAACACGGGCTCGCAATCGATTTGAGTCTCTTGAACACTGTCACCGTCGACAAAGAGAGCAGCACAGCGATTGTTGGCGGCGGTGCCAACATTCAACAAGTCCTTGATGCCGTCTCGGAGGCTGGCTTCGTGATACGTAGGTCCTCTCAAATGATATCCTGATTCTTTTAACTAACAGATATCTAGCTTCTGGAAGCTGTGGCTGCGCTGGTTATATTGGAGCCAGCATTGGCGCCGGTATAGGTTGGCTCCAAGGCACTCTCGGCCTGGCTATTGACGCCCTAGTATCAGCTAGGCTTGTTACTGCCTCCGGGGAGGTCGTGGAAGTGTCCCAGAGTTCAAATCCTGACCTATTCTGGGCGATTCGTGGAGCCGGTGCTAATTTCGGCATTATTACTTCTGCGGTCTTCAAAGTTACTAACCAGATGAACAATGGACAGGTCTATTACGCTGATATTATCTACAGTTCTAATCAAGCACCAGCCTACTTTGAATTAATGGAGAGCCTCAATGGAAGATTTCCTGAGAAACTGGGGTTTTCAACTACCATGTTCTGGAACGGCCAGGCAAACCAAGTACGTTTATACTTTACCTTTGGATTTCTTATTGCTGACATCGACCTACGCAACAAGTCTAGCCTCCTCACTACGTTAATTTGGGCGGGATCAGAAAACGAAGCTCTTCAATCCCTCTCGTCATTCTTTGATCTCAAACCTGTCATTGTTGCCTCAAAAGAGGTTCCAGTGAACATGCTTCCAAAACTCGTTCTCATGGGGATCATTGAAGCTTCGTGCCAGACAACCAATGGAATAACTAGTATTCCCTCGCTGAATGTCCGCCAATTCTCGGCTCAAACATACCTGTCGGTTTTTAATAAGTTTGATGCTTTTGTAAAGCAATATCCCGACAGTCAAAGCTCTGCTTTTATTTTTGAAACCTTCTCGAATCATGCTCCATTATCTGTGCGAGATAGTGAGACAGCCTACCCCTGGAGGGACGCTACGGGCAATATGTGAGTCATCAGCATGTATATTCTCATTCTCTGGGGTGAAGACTGAAGTCCTGTGTGCTGAGGCTAACCATGTACAGCATGCTCCAGCTACGTTGGACAGGCCTCGACAACCCGTTTCAAGAGACCGCAAATGCGTTTGGGAGAGAAATCCGCGCCGAATTAGCTGCTACCTCTGGATACTCAGACTTGTCGGTATATGTCAGCTACGCATATGGAGATGAAACCCTTGAACAGAAATATGGTCGGGATAAGCTGCAGCGATTACTGAAATTGAAGGAGCATTGGGACCCAAAGAACAGGTTCAGGTACTGTCAACCTCTGAACGACTCTTCTTAGGTCAAGTGAGGTCTGATAGGTAATATGGCATTTGCACCGGAGGAGTATTAGGCGCAGTCGCCGGAGACAGTAGGGGAAATTTGCAGCGAAAGGCGGCTACAACTCTCTTAATTGAAGACACAATGCTCTCTGGTTGTCACGAGGATTTGTTCTTCACATTCCAAATCGCCAGCGTACTTTACACATATGATTCGCTTAATTGATCAAGTTTCTGAACTAAATAGTGTATTTCAAGTAACCGTACTGGAGCCATGCCGCAAGCTTGTTGCCTACCTTATTGAACAAGTGTGAACTGGCAAAAGTCCCTGACCATCATCGATAGATCTAGTTCTTTAGCTAACAAAATGCTTCGTTATGAAGGTAGCCGGAATATTCCGCACAGCTCGGAAGTCAAGGAGTAAGGTTGGTCTTCAGTGGGCACTGTGATTGAGGCTTGGAGTGTTGCGGTATAGCAAGCCGCCAACCGCTATCGCGGTGCTATTAATGCTGACAAGTTCCGCCATCGGCCACCTACATGCTTCTGACGATACTACAGGGGTCCCAGCCCAAAGTCACGAATACGTGTCAATAGTTCATCATCCGCGCTAGAGTACGGAGTATGTGCGTGGCTGATTCCAGCAACCGGACGAATGAGCATACCGAGGCTTGTGCGCAGAGTCCAGGGAGGATTGTTCCCCAATCCAGATAATCTTAGCGCGCTAAGTCTCGAAGTTGCAAGCGTGACTTGTGCCGCAAGGTCGCTTTTTCGCCGTAATCTAAGTCAGACTGATAGCGGGCAACATGTTCATGATCCTACGTCTATAGCCGATCATATGGCCCGTGTCCCTGTACCTATGTATATTGATACTATGGCAAATGATCATTTATATACTTATGCCATAGACTGTAATTACCCGCCTATGACATTTCCATAATACTTATCATCTAATAATGATAGCCATGGCTTCGAGCAGCTCTGAACATATGTATTCCGAGCTGAGCGACGTTCAAGTTCAGGACAAGGACAAACTCCCCTTTTTCCGTCAGAATCTTGGTCCTTGTCTCGTGCCCGAGGTATGAGCCATATCACATTCTCGGACATTTCGAGTGCTTGACCTAACCGCCCCTCTATAGACCCAGGACATGCTTGAAAATTATAGTAAGATACCGAGAGAAGAGCAGTTGAGACACGTCCATAGGATTGTTGGTCACCATCCAGTTTTGAGACAGGATAACAAGATCACATACTAACGGCCGCATAGAGAGATAGAGCATGGAATGCCCGAGCTTGGCCTTGCATGGTGCGTAATTAAGGCTTGAGGTTGCAATTATATTTTATGGCTAATAGTCTGGTAGTAATTATATAGAAAGAATATCCCCTGGCGCAAGATGATCACTCACAAATAACAGTGGACTCGGGATATGGCTCACACCTCAACTGCGGCGCCAGGTCTTTTATCCAGAAATCCTGGATCGAGTCAAAGCTGGGGCCGTCGTCATGGATATAGGCACGTTCATTGGACACGACATCCGGCGCTTGGTCTACGACGGGGCACCCTCAAAGAATATGTACGGCATCGACATCGTCAACCACTTCGAGACTGGATACGAATTCTTTCGGGATCGGGACAGTTTTGAAGGCCACTTCATCGAGGCCGACTTCATCAACAGTAATGCGTCGCCCGAGCTGACAGTCCTGAAGCAAAATAAGGTGGACATCATCGTCATCTCACAAGTCCTTCACCAATGGAACTGGACCAACCAAGTGAATGCGGCGAAGATCCTTAGTGAATTCACGAAACCCGGCACGTGGGTGGTAGGTAATCAGGTCGGCAATGTCATACCCCAGACTGTGAAACTACCTGGTATGCCAACACCTATCTATCGACATAACCCGGACTCTTTTAAGAGAATGTGGGATGAGGTTGGAACTGCGACAGAAACGCAATGGGAAACAGATGCCACGCTTCGTCCTATACAGGAGCTAGGTTTTGATCCGAGAGATATGGTCTGGGCAGAAGAGGGTCATGGCATGCTGGAATTTAGAGCCAAGCGGATAGCGTGAATCTGAGTGAGTAGTTGTCCAGCTTCGATTTGTGATCCGCGGAGTGCTGTTCAATAGAGGTGTGCCCCTTTTGGAGAGTGTATAGGTATGTAGCTGGGTACTTTGCTCCTCATTTCGATATGATGTGGTTTAGATCGATCCAGAAGCGATAATATTATTACCGAAAGTGGGCGTGACGAATCGAAGTGTTACAACAGACGTGCATCCTTAGGCCGGTCGTTCATGCAGTGAGATCTGGTGTTGGGCGCAGCGGCGCACTAGCGAGGTCGGTGGCGGCGGCACCGCCATCTACTTAGTGCGCCGAGATGTTAGCTCAACATGACGAACGACGGAGTTGGGTGAGCTCTATTCTCATGCATGGGGAAGAAAGTCGAGTTTCGGATAATTATCTTGGAAAGTTGTTAGAGTATCCGTGTAAGAGAGAGGCGATGTTACCCAGGTACGTAAATCAATATACATAATATCGATGACATCTTGTTACACACAGTCATGCATTGCCAAGCTCATCGCATGTAGTCCTATCGAGGGAGCTTGATACACACTGTCCAACAGCTTGTATTTCTACAACTCGTAATCCCGCCCTTTGTGTTGTTCTATTCATTCGAACCTTGTCTGTTAAAAACTAAATTACTTAAGCAACCTCCTGCTTACAGCTCTTTTCGAGAGTTAAAGTTTGCCATCCGACAAAATATTGTGGACAATGCGAGTTGTAATTATGCATTATGTCTAACGACCTCTTGCCTGAATTGCATAATTTCGTGTGGGCTTCGTTGGGGCTGGCGACGGCGACCTTCTTCTGCATAGTCGTCTTTAACTTATTTTTTCACCCCCTAGCCTGTATCCCGGGTCCTCCAGCGGCGGCAATCTCAGAGTTATGGATAATGTGGCAGCTCTTCAGATTGAGAAAGTGTGAGTCTTTACATAAATGCTTCCTCAAATACGGCAGCGTCGTTAGGGTAGGGCCAAACAAGCTGGTATGCTACAGCCAGGACGATATTAAGACAATATACGGCCCTGGGAGCAAATTCCTAAAGAGCTCTTTCTACCCGGCATGGGCTCTGGACGGTAGGCCCAATCTCTTCTCGAATATTGACCCCAAGGACCACAAGTTCCGCCGGTCTCTCACCTCAAGGGCCTTTTCGAAGCAGACTATCTTGGGATTTATGCCACAGCTCATTCAACATAGCAGAGATCTGGCCGATCGCTTAGAAGGTCTCTCCAACACCGAACATTCTGCTATTGATTTTATTCAACTTGCCCGATATCTCGCACTTGACATACTAGGGACTTCGGTTCTCGATGAAAACTTTGGATTACTGCAAAAGGGTATCAATCATCCATTCGTGGATGATCTCGACGCTGCAAGTCTTGTTATCCCAGCCCGTGCGACACTGCCCGCCTGGATCTGGTTCGTCGTAAAATGCTTGCCTATTCCGCGGTTACAACATCTTTTGGGAGGCGAAAAGCGCCTTGCAAAGTATGCCGCCAAAACCATCGAAAAATACAACAGCAAAAAGGACGCAGGAGAGCACCAGAACCTGTCGCTCGTCTCATGTTATTCGGACTACAATGATCACACGGGCAACCGGCTTGACACTGACTGTTTTATCGGCGAGATTACGGCAGCTTATTTCGCGGGCACGGATACAATTAGCGTATCGCTCGGTTTCGCAGTATATGAGATTGCGAAGCGAGCTTACGTACAGGAACGTCTTCGGGCTGAACTTAACGTGGAAGCAAAAAACGGCTACTTGACGTATGAGGTTTTAGAAAATGACTGCCCATACTTGAATGCTGTTATATCTGAAGTTCTGCGTCTTTATGCACCACTTCCATCGTATCTTGAAAGAGTTGTGCCGCCGGGTGGTATGACACTATCTACGGGACATTATGTCCCTGCTGGCACTGTTGTTGGGACACAGCCGTTTTCTCTGCACAGAGATGAAGCGCTGTTCCCGGATCCTGATCGGTTCGACCCCGACCGCTGGTTGTACCCGACCCCTGAAATGAAAAAAGCCCTCTGCCCATGGGGTTTCGGGGGCCGCATTTGTATGGGCATTCACTGTTCGTATATCTCCTCTTCATGAAACCTCCTGACCTAACTGGGTCGTTCCCTCGCTGGCATGATCAGCCTCCTTTACTAAGGAAAATTTAGTGGCATATATCGAATTTCGTCTCGCGCTGGCTGTGCTCGTAGGGGGTTTCAACATGACTCTGGCTCCAGATTACGACCACGAGGGAATGCGCATGAGGAATTTCTGGTTTGTCTTTCCACAAGGCGGGAAGGTGAATGTGTTGGTGGCCAAACGCAGTGCAGGAGACAGTGTCACGGTTTGCTAAATAATCATAATGCAGCCGGTAATGTAGCGTCTGGCTTCCCAGGCGTGGTGGAAGTTGGTGCATCCTCTCCAGTTCTTGACTCATTACATTATAGCATGGCAATTACAATCAACGATACGTCGTCAAAGATGCTCACCCAAAATGATCCGGGTATCTATAGTGCGAATGATAAGGTGGCAGTTTATACATTTCATCGCCATAATAATATGAATTCAGACTCCGACGTCTGCCGTACAGATATGCGAGCGCCGAACTCCCGGTCCTATTCTTATGTCCATCGGGCGACTACAATAAGCTTTCATACTTATCCAAGCCACCGCTCTGCTGCTTTTGTGGTTGGGGTGTTTGCGATGTTGATTGCATCGGTGTCATTACACTCATACTATTGCCCATCATGTTCTGCATGCTTCTGTTCCCATTCCCCATCCCGGGGTTCATCATGCTATTCATGCTTCCAGCTGGTGGGGGTTTGGAGCTGAAGCTCGACGGCGAGGCGAGACCGAACGATGTCGAGGCAGGTTGCTGTTGGATTCCGCCAGATGGTGGTGGCGGCAAGCGAAATCCTGGCGACGTCGTGCTCCCACCTGACGGCGGTGGCGCTAATGAGAAAGAAGAAGTCTGACTTATAGAGGGTCGTTGGTGGTTCGTATTTAAATTCGGACTCGACATGCCCGATGACATTGATTTCATTGGGCCGCCTGGGGATATGATTCCAGAAGAGCTAGAAGATGCCCAAGGATTGGCCGTGGCTCCAGTAGTAGATGACCAGTTGATGCTGGTCGAAGCTGCCTGCGGTGCAGAATTGCTCTGTGTCGAGCCCGTAGTAGGCTGCAGAGGTTGCGAGAATTGTGTGGTTTGCGGACTTAGAGTACCGAACGCAGATAAATCTGGTGTCACGGTCCGGTACGAAGGCTGCGCCTTGGGAGGGTTGAGCTGACTATTGCCAGTTGGAGTTGGAGTAGACCAAGAGAATTGGGCCGTAGGCGATGTGACAGCCGCAGGTGTGGCAGCGGTATTGGCTATGGCATCCCAACCGCCGTCCACCGAATGGCTCGATGTCTGCGATGCTTTGCCTTTTACCAGGAGCTCGAAGTCATCCGAGTTTGTGCCATTTGTCGCATCGAATGTCGTGCCCGTCACACCTCCAAAGCCTAAAAAGTCATCATTTGGCGTGGTTGTTGATGCGGCTGGTCCATTAGTCACAGCGAGCTCCTGCAGTTTCTTCGCCTGCTCATCTTCCACTCTGTGCGACAAGGATTTGATGAGACTCATGAAATTCTGAAACTGTTTGAGATCAAGTAGTGGGCCCAGACTCATGTTCCAGAGAATTGGCAGGATCTCAATGGCGACGAATTCTGCGTCTGCGTTGTCTCCAACAACACGCAGAACATCGAGAGCGGCCATCATGACAGCAGGCTCTTTCGTTTTGATGGCTTTTATTAGAGGAACGATCTTCTCCTGCATGGTATACTTGTCGAGGGCACTGGAAGAGGAAGATTTCTTCTTCTTGTCGAAGGGCATTCCGTCAATACCGCCATCATCAGAACTGGATTCGTTCGAGCCACCACAGAGAATAACGAAAGCTCGACAGCCGCGCACTTTGATCGCCAGACTATTCGTCTTGCTAAAGACGGCAGCGATCACGGGAAACAGCTCATTCTTAATCGTACTGAAATCGAGAACAGGCAGCACATTGGGCAGGCCTCTCAATGCGGCATCGACGAGCGACGGCGTAGAAGATTCGATTGCGGTCAGGATGATTGGGAGGACGTCTGATGGCGAATTAGCCATCACAAGATATGAGTTGGATGACGAGGAGTGTAAGTGGAATGTACGTACCATCTTTGAAGTCCTTCCCGGAGCTATTTTCTGCGATCAAGCTCGTGTTCTCTAGAACAACCATAAGACCGGCATCTCGAGCCGTATCCTTTTCCTGAGACTGTTTTGCGTTGTCGATGAAGATCTCTTTGAGTCTCGGGCGGACTTTCTCGCTAAAAGCTCGCTTCGACGATGGCAGCAAGCTCATGATCTTGAACACGTTCTGAAGAATAAGTGACAGCAGCTCACGGTCCTTCAGTTCCTCGAGAAGGGCCGGTAACACTTTCTTCTCCATGACGGATTTTGGGAATGACGGCAGGACTTTGTTCAGTCCTCTCATAAACGAGGACTTCTCGCTGGGGGTCTTGGCGGGAAAAGCATCAAGAAAGCGAATCGTCGATACGAGGATGTTGTCGAAGTATTGGCTTTCTTGAAATTCACGGGCTGTCATCCGCTGGGCAGGCCGTCGTGTGATCAGGCGGGGGAGGACATGATTGGCGAGGTCCTTGGGTAAGGGTCGCTTGGACAAGAACTCGTTGCCCGAAGACGGCACGGTCGAGGAGGAGTTAAAGATGCGCCTGTAAGCGGACTGGCTACCCCCCGTTTCTATGGGAGAGCGGTGAGGCGAATTATACAACGCAATGCACAGCAGGCCAAGAGAGAACATGTCGGCAGAGGTAGTCAGATTCGTATCGAGAACGAAATCGGGCGAGGTATAGTCTAAATTGATTTGTACGTGTCGCGGTAAACGGGTATCTAAATTTAAAGCCTCGGACAGGCTGATGGGTTGTACTGAGGTGGGCTTGGACGAGTTCTCGGGCGGGCTGCAGAATGCCAGGCCACTGATTTTCCAGTCCGACTAGACACCATGTTAGTTTTGTTTTCTGGACCTTCTAGTTTCTATACCGTCTCGAGGCGCAAGTGAACGTGAACGTAATAAGTAGGGTGCGACGGAGAATGCGACGGAGAAAGGCAAGAGAGATGATTTGACAACAAGGGTATGTAGAAAGGGACATTGAAAAGGGCAAGCCCACCTTCGCATTGATGAGAACGGCTTCGGGTGTTAAGTTGCCGTGGACGAGCCCGGCGTTTTCGTGAAGGAACTCGAGAGCTTTGCTGACCTGTAATAGGCCTTTCTGGATCTCGAGCTCGTCGATCTCGAGTTCGCGCCTCCGCCTCACGCCGTCTGCATCTTCGGTGACATAGCGACTGGACCGGCCGCCGATGCCGCCGGCTCTCTCCTGCTCGTCCTTCTCTTGCAGCAGGCTGGCCAGCGACGTGGTGACGGGCTCGGTGACGAACTGCAGACCGCCTCCCCTCGTGTCCTCGACGGGCTCGACAAGTTCGAGGATGTTCGGGTGACGGAGCCGGGCCAACGACGAGGCCTCCTTCTTCAAGCGCTCGATTACCTGTTCGCATTCGAAAGGTCAGCCGTCGGTTCTACGTATCGTGGTGGCGTGTTTTGTGTGGTGTGTCGCATTATCTCGTTCACTCTTGTCTTCTCTCGTATGCTGTTGCGTGTATTCTGTATTCTGGTCTCGGTTCGTGCATATATGACTGACCTCTTCTACGGCACGTTTGAAGGCCGACGCGCTCGACCGGTTCAGCGAGCTGCCTGTATTATCGAAACATGATTGTGTTAGCGGCATAGATCTATCTTGTCTTGTGCTGCGCAATGAAAACAAGAAACATGAAGGGTTATCGGTAATTACTGTGCGAGTCTAGCGACTTCCGGTCAAAGACAAAGACCGAGTACGGCTTCTGGGTCGACTTCTTGCGTGCATCGTAGATCTTCCATGCGCCGGCGGTCGACGACGCGGTTGGCGACACAGAATAGTTGGAGTTGATGTTGGACGAGAAGCCCTTCAGCGACGCGAACATGGTGGGCGATAGGCCTCGACCGTCATAGCATCGTGGTGTACGTTATGTTGCGTGTCGGCGTTTATCGATGTCGGATGGGGGCGCCGGAGTTGCGCGACAGCCGGAGCATGCAAGTGAAAGAGACCAAGACCAAGAGAGTGAGAGAGTCGCACAAGATGGAGGGATAGTCCGATACGCGGCGGCTCGGTGCAGCAATGTACTGCCAGTGTACTAGACAATCAGTTGAATATGCCAAACCACATAATCACCTCTCGACCCAATAGTGTGCTTGGATGACAGCACCAATTCTGAGGTGCCCAAGTCGACGAAGCAGTGGTAATAGCGCGAATGAGGTATGATTTCAATCCAGTCCAACCATCTTAGGTAAAATGCAAGGGGTGGTTCCTCCCGTCATACTACTTAGTGTCCCTCCGCCTCTTTCCCAGGTACTGGTCGAAATTGGCTGGTACCAAAGCACGAGAGAACCACGCTAAAATATGCCACTTCTTTATTACTACGACTGTCACCTCTGCATAAGTGGCACCTACCAATTAAAATCCGACGCGCACCCAAACCACGCTCGTTTTCGCGTAAAATCATTGTTCGAAGACATTTCGGACTTTCAATCAATTATCACCAAAAATATGTTTTGTGATTCCTTGCTTATAGGCTATGATTGTACCATTCGTGAGCAGAGGCTACATACAGTACTAACACCACTCAACAGCTTTCCTCACAAAAGATAAACAATAGTTAGGTACTTGGTTCCAGTCACTACTAAGCTTCGCTTTCTACCTAATAGGTAGCGTGTTTACCCAACTTACACAGCTAACCTTAGTACAAGATGCCCGTCCAGTCTTGCAAGCCAGTAGTTTGCGATGCAGCTTTCATGGCGCTGGCAACGTCAACTGACGAGCCCTGGAAGATGCTAAACGAATCCCCCTGATCATTCTTCGGGTCATAGCTGCAAGTCATAGCTGGGACGATTTGCCAGTACAACCACGGCAGACCGACTTTGTTCATGTCATTTGCCTGGGCCGGGTACTCGACGGCCGCATTGGCCTCGCCCTGGTATTGTCCGACACCCCACTCCTCGACATAGACCAGCTTGCCCTTCGCGCTGCTCACGTAGCCGGATGCGGCCCCAGACCATTCATTTGGGTTGGAGGCTTCGGTACCCGCATAGCGATGAACCGCGATCATGTCGAGCTGGCCGCAGTTGACCGCAGCGTCCATGAAGTTGCACCCGTGGGAGATATCGCCGCCGAGGCCGCCAGAGGAGACCTTGATGGGGTTGGTGGCGCCTAACACGCTGCGCATGTGCTGTGCGCGCCCGCAGACCCAGTTGGCGCCGGCACCGCTGGTACACTCGGATACCTTGGTAGACATGGGCTCGTTCTGCAGATCGAACGCCATGATCGCCGCACTCCAGTTCTTCCACACCTGGCCGGACGATTTGCCCTTGTAGTTGAGCACATGGGAGATTCGGGCGTCATAAGCGTCGAACGCAGCCTGCTGCTCGTAGAAATAACCCGAACCGTAGGCGTTCCAATACGGGTCGGAGCTGCCCGACACGAACTGGTTGGCAGCATCGTGCGGCGAGATGATAGCCTTGATCTTCTTGGCCGCCAACTTCACCAAGACGCTGTCGATAGCATCCAAGACGACATCATTATAGCTGCCGATGGTGCTCTCAAGCTCGGGGATTGTCGTCGCAACAGTGCTACCCTTCTGGCAGGACCCTGCGCTCTGGGCATTGACCCAAAGGCGCACGACCTTAGCGCCGTCCGAGGCTATGTTGTTGACCCATGCAGTCTGCTGTGAATCAGAGAGCCCGATGAGAAAGTAGAGGTTGGACCCTGCCCACGACGGTGAGTTTCGAGGGCTGAGCTGGTTGCCAGTAATGGCGGCAGCGGCAGCGAGAAAGGGGGCTGCGACACAGCTGAGTACGCTTTTCATGGTGAGAGTGAATATCAATGGTAAGCCTGTGGTCTTTGTCGTTGATGCTGAGGAGAACTCACAATATCGAGAGAGAATTTCTTATACTTTTATATCATTGCTCACAATGAATGATATCGTCGATTTGACGATTTGATTTCGCCTGGTATATCCCAACTAGGTAATGCACACCACATCTGATGAGGCTCCGAGATTGATCTGAACTAAATGTCCAAGTCAGAACCATGAGCTTGGGTTGTCCATACCACATCTAACGACGTTCCGAGATTGATCTGAACTAAGTCACTAGGCCAGTACAATAGGCCTAGGAGATTTACATCAAGTGCCATGTTACCTACCTATCCAGGCTATCGTACCCATGCCGCACACCGTGCAAGTTTCTGGAAGCAGAAGGTATTCCAAGTTGTCAGTAAGGTGTATTTGAGTAAGCTGCCTTTGAGTAGCTACCCCTATCGCACTGTAGCTCCAGCTGTACTCAGCTGCGAGCGGCCGGACGCCGCCATGCCATGTGATCTCCAGATATACCCTAACCACCAATACTAACCCGTACGAAGTAGGACGGCCGGGAATGTTCGGGCTTAAACCCTGCTTTTACAACCGCCAGTGACCACTACCATTGATATCAGATCAGATCATGGCAAGTACGTATTAGGATTGATACGGAATCCGAATAATGCAAATACATTCACTGTAAAGGGGAATTGAATGCGCCCTCTCTCCTATGATGTTAAACCGAGGCTCATCGGAATGGCGATCTCGAAGTCCTAGAACTTGAGTCCTACTTTCTTATCCCCGAGCTTCCGCGCCGCGCTCTACGGCATCGATTCAAATAATCATAACATTGCATCGTGCTCTATATTATTACGGGCATATTTACTAGGAATCATCATCTGACACATACGCGTCGCTACCTGATGCGGTTCCAGTTTCCATATGGTAATTATAAGTCGTCATACCCATGTCTTTCTACTCAAGTTTTCCTTGGCCCTCATACGATGATGCTGTCTACGCGATGTGCGACTGCCCTGCAGGTCGTAATAAAAACCCTGTTGTCTTGTAGAACTTGTACGCATCGTGCCCTATTATCTGCCTGCCGCATTGAAGATTCCTCATGTTGCAGCTACCCTTAAGCAGAGTAGTGTTGAATCTAGGTTCCATTGACGCGTCCTGCACAGTACTTGAAACGCACTGATTTGTGTTAATGCTGGCAAACAGCAACGTTGTAGGAAGAGGGGTCAGGAATATCAGTGCCGTTAGTAGAGGAGCTATTGTTGGGGTTATCGTTAGTACGATTGAAGAGTGGAAGAGGGGTAAAGATGGAATTGGGGAAATGGGGAAAGGGGAAAAGGGGGGCGAGACCGAGCACACCTAGCTTACGGTTCACCAAGTGAAATACCTAGGTATTCAGCAGCAATGATAATGCACACCACAGTACGACGTCTCAAACGAGACGGTTCATGGTTGTGTTCATTTCCCAGTCTCTTTAAGATGTGTGGAAGTTCATCAATTATTCGACTCTACCTATATACAGGCCGTCCGACCACACGTATACCGAGCAGAGTTGATTCCAAAAGCATCTGCTGTTGCAAAGTAATGCTCAGAACATATGCTCTCCTCACCAGCCGAGTAGTTCCGCATCAGTTGGTAAGTAGTGTGATACTAGTCATGTTATCAAGTAATTATGATAGACAGCGATCCGGCGTGTTCAAGCACGGGTCTAAGAAGTATAGCCAGCCTGCGAGATTAAGAAGCGCCCATGCGCCCCTCGCCCTCACATTGTCCAATAACCATCCTAGAGGTTCTGCATGGGAGTCATACTCTTGAATGGGAGATTTAATCGCCGCAGTACTTAGCAGTAGTCGAAGTCGCAATGCTTGTGCATGAAATGGAATGATTAGGCTTGCAGTGCAGTCAATGGTCAACTGTTCGACCGCCTTGGCTTGTGGGAAGCGCTGCTCAAAATTTCGGTCGCTCGTTCATTAGGCCAGTCATGCAAGATTAGGTGAAAGTATTAAGAGTATCGCGGCACACTTAATTGGTTCTGGGTTGAAGAAATCATGTGAGCAGACGGTAATAGAATATTCTACCATCAAGTTATCTCGCACCTCTAAAAGGTCCTGAAGAATAAGACCCCCTCTAGGGATATCTGCGTGCTTCTGGCGAAACACGTTAAGGTTGTGGCCTTTACTCCTGCTGACATCCATAACTAGAGCCTAGAGGACGACCGGGTTGTGCACGCTCGATGATTTGGTTTGCTGAAATAGTAGACATATTAATAGTGGCTTGATTGACTGGACCACACTATGAAGGTAGGCAACCTAGTAAGGAAGACTCCTTAAGAAGTATATACACGAGATGCTTCATGCCCTAGTACCGTACATCTACTACGAAGTATATTTGACGATATTGGGTATAGTTTGAAAGGAAAATAATATGTTTTCTTTGGAAGAGAATAACCGACCTGCAAGCTCGCATAAGCTTCGCAAAAGCTTCGCAAAAGAATCTCGCAGCGAAGGCTAGCAACACAGTCTTGCATTAGCACAAACTTTGTTGGACTATCTACAGTAGTTATCCTCTTAATCCTCGGTCGGCAACTTATCTTCCACTTTCACTCCGGCTTTCCTTCTATTCAGCAGCAATTGACCCTTACGGTCCTTACCGGATCTCAATCTCACCGGCATTATCATGGATCCGTTCAACAAATTACCGCCGGAACTCCGATTACAGATTCTGATCTTCACCAACTCCAAGCGCTCGATCTGGCAACTTATCCGAGCCTCGCCTATCATGCTTAAACAGTACGTGGCATATAAAAAATGTATCGAACGTAAATTATTTAACGTTGATGCTGAGTTCGATAATGATATGCTTAACGATGCTATAGCAATCATCCGATTTCCAGACCTAGAGATCGATCATGCGTCTTCGACTCTTAGTGATCACGAAAATCTGTGGTCAGAAGGCCTGTTAGCCACCACCTGGAAGAAGGAGAAGTCCGAGAAGACTCCTATAAGCGACACAGCAACGCGAATTCAAAATGAAATCAATCGACTGTATTACCGGCTAGTCGTTTTAATTGAGGATTATCTGACGAAAGCAACAGCGGCTTGCTCTCCCCGGGAATATTGGTGTCTCCCGCATTCGGGAGGTCAGTTGACTTTTAAAGACCGTGCTGTTTGTGTCAGGCTCGATTTGACACAGTGCCGTAGCGCAGAGCGACGTAGGCTTCTAAAAGCTTTTCTGAAGTACGAAGTAATCAGTAAGTTCTGCTACATTCATGGCATAAAGCGATGGCTTTGGCATCACAGATATTGTTCGACGGAGGAATTGTTCACGAGCCACCTCCAAGAGTGGGAGAAAGAAGCTATATATTGCGTTGAGGAATACTTCCAGTCTCTTTACAGGGCCGTGCTTGTCCAATGCGGCAACTCTCAGCTGCCAGAAACCCTTGCTGCTCGGAATATCTCTCACGCTCCTGATGCCACAGAGTGGGAAGACTCTGGCCTGATCCCTCATGAATATACTGAAGGTTGGATGTTCAGTAATCATCAACCACTTGGGACACTGACTTTGAATTCATACGAACTCTGCCAATGGCTGGCCTGCTTCGGGTTGGATCTGGCCACCACTGTTGTTGAAGCAGCCACAGCTGGACCACATGCACGGGCTATAGTTGGGGAATGGCTAAAAGATCTTGCAAGACGGGGCCCACAATGTGGTTTTTTCCGCACCCTGGAGCCAGGACAAACTGTTTCCTCCTTGCTTCAAGGTAATACCGCATTTCAGGACGGAGGTTATTTAGATGGCCCAGGCCTCTACCAGAGACTCTATCCGCGCATTGAGTATACGCAAGACTGGGATGGAATGAGACATCAGGACAAGTATCTCAAGCTATACAGGTCTCGAGCATGGGTATTTTTTGACGACTCCCGCCTCTTCAAATCGGACGGTGAGGGGCCACAATTTCCAACTGACGATATTGTCTTTTCTCATATCCGATTCAACGACATCATCGGTCCCCGGCTCCATATAAATTGCCCAAGGCATAGTATCAGAACTGCAGAGTGGACGCCAAGGGAGGAGTCTAGGCATTTATCTCAACTGCTCTCGCTTCGGGAAGCTTCCATAGCCGAAAGGCTTCGTCAATCGAAGATGCCATGTGATTATTCACAGTAGGGTGGCGATAGCCAACCTGTTGCGTATATATAGGTCGGTTAGATCCCATTCAGCTATTTGGGAGGTCCAGGAATGAATTGAGCTATCTATTGAGCCCTAACGCGCTGACTACACTATTCCTTCGCAGCAACCTGGCTATTGACGTAATTCTATTCACTTTGTGATAAACCATCTGACAAAAGACTCCTAACAGTGCAGCCTGTATATTTATGACGGTCTTCCATGTGCGCTTGATCCTACGACTGATCTTCAAGGTTAGATCAAGTGTTAGTTATAAGATTGGGCCTTGCATTTCAGCTTGATTTGACTCAGGTAGGCCACCTTACTCAATAGCTTCCTCAGTATTCTAGTAGTGATGGCGCATTTTAGTGTAAGCGTCTCGCCATTGAGAAAGAGGGACTGAGCCTCGGTATGTTCTCGATACTGAGCGTCCCAAGAATGGCCGAGGCTATCTAACGGATAATATCGAAGTCGAAATATCTGCCATGTCGGAGCCCCATGGGGGGAAAGTCGTAAGCGACGCATGAATTGACATCCAACCATCTCTGGAAAACCTGCCAACATTCTCACTGGTCCCTTGCCGAAGGGGTACTCTAAATTGTGTTAGCAAAGGTCGCATTGAGCGCAGAGCGGCGCGTGACAGAGAGCGGCTTACTTTGGAGACCTTTTCCATGTAATGTTGGCACGGCATATCGTGCCGTTTCACGGATTGTGGCATCAACTACCGCACCACGGATACGGCGTCTGAACCAACCGTGTGATGGGTAGTTTCATCTGGTGACTGCGATGACTTGTGCCCTCGACCTGGCTATTGAAATCATTCGTGGTGCACACCAATGTGCCAGACGTATGCTCACGGGTCTGTATGGTCTCTTGTGTCGCAATCTATCGGCTGTCAGCGAAGTGCACGGCCTGGGGACTACAAGTCAGGAGTGCAAGGGCGAACGCTGACGCGTGCTGAGCCCGGCTAGCCATAGATGCTGTTTACATACCAAGGAAAATTCACGGCCGTCTTCACCATATTGCAAGACACCACTATAGAGTAGAGCGGTTTCTGACAAGCAAACATTAGATCTCAAACTGGTGAATATGATCAAACGGACATGGTGGTTGGGATCGGCACTCACCAAGTGTCGATATATATCATCGAAAATACTGGTGCTGGGCATTGTCATGATAATGATGCCGTCATGCACCAGTCCATAGGACGACCTATCTCTCTTAGATCTTCAGCCGGGCTAGGATAATGCTCGAGCAGTATCCTGGTCATTTTCCGAACCGTCAGCGTCAGCGACATCTGAGAGCAACAGAAAGGGGATTCACTCATGGAGAGGAGTGGTGAAGAGCTATGAGAGCTTACAGTAGCTGCCTGTTGAAGTACAAGATGCAGTACTATACAGTGACGAAGCTGTAGAAGGAGAACGCTGTCAAGTCGTGTTCGCGTCTTGTCAAGAGAAGGCCCATAGCGAAGACAGGCCTGTACGCAGCTAGGTTGTAGTATATGGCTCAACAAAGTAATTGATTGATTTTGGGAGCTCTAAACTACATTCCTGGGTGATTCGGCTGATACTTATAATACACAACCCGCAGACGTAACAACCTTAATCAGCGGAGAGGATGATTGCTCCTGACGAACTTTTATGGCAGACCTGAGGTATCTGCAGCCGGTTATGGAGAAACAACTACTGCTCCGGAACTCTCGCTTTCTATGTTTCTTCATGTCGGCGAGGAAACTTCAGGCGTCGAGAGAAACGACGCTGCTCTGGTACACTCCGTGGTACGCAATACGGTAGTGATATTTACGTAAGTATTTGTGTAATACAGCACGGCAGAGAAGGGGAACATGTGAACCAAACTGGTGAAAAGAAGGTGTAAACATGTTCTCAAGAGAATCGGCCGTTGAGACCGAACTACCCGTTACATAATGTAGACAGTAGAGGCATCTACGTATATCTGTACGTCAGTGTTTATTGGACGTTGTACGAAGTAGTTCAGAGCAGGAGTGAGTTGAATTTCATTGGGACTGCGCTAAGTCATGGTTGCGCTAAACCTCATCTGTCGTGATGCGACCATGATTTGTGGCTAGTGTGGCTAGTGCCTAAGGCTCACATAAGCCGAAACCCAAGCTTCCGGCCTAAGCTAAGCAGACCAAGCCTAGAATAGCCGTCAGGATGCGCGCTCCGAGATCGCAGCTCTTCAAAAAGCACCAAAGTCGGACCACAAGTGAGATAGTGAGCGGGAACGGGGACCAACGACCCGGTTCGTCCTCCTCCCGCTCTGCACTTTGATTGTTCATAAGACTCACCGTATTCTTCGGGTGACATTGACGAGACCCATTCTGTGTGTTATAAAGCCAATTGGTCTGGAGTCGACTCAATACCTGTAGGTACCTATCGTGTGACCTTTTGACATATTCAACTTCTTTTCCCGAGCCCACGATATCGATCTCTTCTTCTTTTTCCTTCCTATTGCTGACCAATATTCAATTCCGCTGTCTCACCTTATTCATCAATTGGTTTTTAATTCGTCAGTCAGCCAACTGGGGGCAGCCATGCTTCGACCGCTGCTCTCGCCGTGTGGGCGAGCTCTGAGAACGAGAGCTACCACCAAGACTCTCTCGTCTCTCTCTCCCCTTTCCTCCACTATACCCGCTCGTCACACTGCGCGATGGTACAGCATACAGCCCGAGGCCGCATCCACAGCCAAGCCTCTCGACATCGACCCGTCGCGGCTCGTCATCCACAAGACGGAGAAGCCCAAACAGCTCGACGACCCCAGCACGCTGGTGTTCGGGCGCACCTTCACCGACCACATGCTCACGGTCGAGTGGACGCAGACGGACGGGTGGCGCACGCCGGCCATCCAGCCGTACCAGAACCTGTCGCTGGACCCGGCCACGTGCGTCTTCCACTACGGCTTCGAGTGCTTCGAGGGCATGAAGGCGTACCGCGACAAGGCCGGCCACGTGCGCCTGTTCCGCCCCGACAAGAACATGGAGCGCTTCAACAAGTCCGCCGCGCGCATCGCCCTGCCCACCTTCTCCGCCACCGCCCTGACCGAGCTGATATCGCGGCTCGCTAAGCTCGAGGAGCGCTTCATCCCCAACGAGCGCGGGTACTCGCTGTACTTGCGCCCGACCCTTATCGGCACGCAGAAGACGTTGGGCGTGGGGCCACCAGGGTCAGCTTTATTATTCGTCATCGCATCCCCCGTCGGGCCGTACTACCCCACGGGTTTCAAGGCCGTCAATCTCGAGGCTACCGACTACGCCGTGCGCGCCTGGCCGGGCGGCGTGGGCGACAAGAAGCTCGGCGCCAACTACGCGCCCTGCGTACTACCGCAGCTCGAGGCCGCGAGTCGCGGCTTCCAGCAGAACCTCTGGCTCTTCGGGCCTGAACAGTACGTGACCGAGGTCGGCACTATGAACCTCTTCGTGGCCTTGCGAGATGCCGAGACCGGGCAAAAGGAGCTCGTGACGGCGCCGCTCGACGGGACCATTCTTGAAGGCGTGACGCGGGACTCGATCCTCTCTTTAGCGCGGGAGAAGCTCGCGCCCGAGGGGTGGCGCGTGTCCGAGCGCAAGATCACTATGGCTGAGCTGGCCGCCGCTTCTACGGAGGGCCGGCTGATGGAGGTGTTCGGCGCCGGCACCGCCGCCATCGTGAGCCCCGTGCGCATGATCAGCTGGAAGGGCAAGCCCGTCGACTGCGGCCTCAGCGAGCACGAGGAGTCGGGCGAGATCGCCCTGCGCATGAAGGCTTGGATCGAGGCTCGCCAGTACGGCGACGAGGAGCACGAGTGGAGCCACGTTTGCTAGATAACAAAGACCAATTCAAAGCTTGAATAGGAACAGAGAGCGAGAGCGAGAGCGACAGAGTGACGTAAGAGATGATGACACGAAAGAAGGTTGCAAAAAGGAAGAGGAATAAATAAAATAGAATCGCAAGGGATATAGCTCGTCCGGCACTTAGCAGGGGATAGACACCGGGTTTGCATGGGGAGATTTAGCTGGACGAGCTCTGATTTTGGCCGTCTTGTGGCGCGAGCACAGCATGTATTGCGTTGGTTGCATAACCATTTTTCTGTTAAAGAAAGTATAACCAAAATATGAACGAAAAATTGAAATAGATGAAACCTTACATAGTGAACGTATTCTGTTTCAATTCATATCCTTATCATCCCATCCCTCTTCCATCTCAGACCTCGTTTGGTCTTTTTAATTAAAGCATGAATTATTGCCCGCGTACCACTACTCGTCACCAGCTCGGTAACTATAATTCGAAGTGATTGAGGTAGCAGTCAAGCCAAAATGCAGCGAAGCCGGAAATAGCCCAGAATGCCGGCAACCAGACCAATGCGAGTTGATTTAGATACCTACCGCAAACCAGGTGGTCGATAAGCGACATCAACACCAAGTCTTCGCAAAGCACGGTTAAATACCAAATCAATTGTGAGCATGACACAGTCAACATCATCAATTGGCGTCATCCCATAGACTAGACTCGGCAAGAGGCAAAGACACTACAAAGAGAGCGTAAAAAAGAAGCCAACCTATCTACCCATTTATTTGGAGGCGAATCCGGTCTATGTATGCAACAAGTATTGTGAGGAGTCATTTGTCTAAATGAAGAAACCGGTTAGGAAAGACCACCACCCTCCCATTCATTCATTCCTCCATCCCATCTGAGGAAGGGCCACGTAGGTACAATTCCATTTCATGCACCCCTGAGAAAGATCTTGATACACGAGAGACTGACAAAAGGGGGACGTTCCTCCTCATTCATGGGCCTATTCGATGGTCTGGGTGGACGGGGAAGCCAGTAGTAGACAAATCGTCGTACATCGATAGACACATCGACTCGTCCGGCCGAGATGAACGAGAGTCCCGTGCACAACCCAAAAAAGGAGGAGAGTAAAGTAGACCGTCAGATGATTTTGTATCGATTCATCACTCGCACGGGGAGCTTCGCTGGTCGATAAGAATAAGCTGACGCGATCGTTGCTGTCTCTTTACTTCTTCTCAGGGTCTTCCAGGATGCCTTCGGCCTCTAACCTCCGTCGGGCCTCCTCGAGTGCCCATGTTTGTATACTATATGCGCAGGCAATTAGCGATCATGACTTAAGTTCAATGATTGTTTGCACGAGAATAAATAACATAGCGTATGATTGAAGACAAATATGGCAAATAGCTGTAAGGAGAATGTAAAAAAAAGGAGTGCTAGGTAACGCACGAGGTATCCGGCTTGAAGCCGTAGGCAATGGCGCCGATGACCATGGAGCCGCAAAAGCCGTAGAAGAAAGGCGTCTCCCAGCCCTCCTTCTGGTACTTCTCGCCAGGCTTGATGCCGAACAGCCAGCCCGTGGGGGGGTCGTACTGCGGGCCGTGCGACGCCGGCGTGCGGGCGCTGGCCGTGAACGACCGGGCCGCTGCTGGTGTCGATGCCGACTGTTGCTGGAGCGCGCGCGTCGCTCGGACGGCCGTGGTGGCACGGACTGCGGGCATGGCTGGACTTGTCTCTTGTTGACAATCGAATCGAAGGCCGGCTACGAGCAGACGGCTGCGATATGGACGATGAAGAAGTGGTGTCGGCTGTCGATGTCAATGCCGAGGCCGATGCCGATACTGATCAATCTTCTTCCAATGCGGACCGGGAGAAAGCGGTAGTGACTGAGTGTTGCTGATACAACGGGGTTCGTCTGATATTCGTCTGGTGGCTAGGTGGTACGACGGTACGGCGGTATAAATAGGGTGCCGGTTGATGCTTGTTGCGGATGCTGTTGTTTGGTGTATTTGGTGTTATTTATGGCTCGGTCTCGGCGTCGTCTCGAAATGGCAGCGGTGCAGCGGTGAGGGGCGAGAAGAGTGGAGATGTGTGGTCAATCGAGAAGCCTTTTATTCGTGTCTCATCGGTCGGATTGACAGCGATGCAATGGCCGATCCTTGTTGACGGAGAGTGTGTTGGCTCGGTGGAATTGAGGTTCAGTTCGAGTGGTTGTTAACAGTCAGAGAGAGGTCGAATCCACTGAGTAGGTCATCGGGTCAAGTCGCTGATTCGGCCAATGTGAGCGATTACTCGACCTGGTCTTAGCTTTCCGCCCCTCCACACTAGTCTAGCCACTATAGGTAATCCTGACCACACCCGTACCCCATGTATCACGTGATTCTTCAAGCTCTTTTCCATTGCCAGCCACTGAGCACTGTGTCTAGCGTAAGTATATATTTTCTCAAGAAACGTCGATTACCGCCTTCGTGCTCTTTCCTCCGTGCTTCATCTTACCTATGCAACTTCCTTATGGTACACGCATCAACACTGGCAATACCGTGTTTGGGGTTCGTTTCTGAACTTTAATTGACGTGTTGTCAATTACCAACTCACTGCAGACCTAAACTTTAGTTGAACTAGGGATTCTGAATCCTAATCATACGTAAGTGACCTTTGACTTCCCTGCTGCAATTTTTCACTCCAGCTTTTTCGGTTTGCAGCACGTAACCGTGCTTCTGAAATGATGACCTATTACTTCTAAGAACAGCCAACTGAATACTTCATGTTGATCCTCTTAATTATCAAGCTCAACAGTCTGATGCCTCTCTTACCCAATTATCTCACTACTTCATGCTTTGCATTTTGTCGGACACGGCTAATCCCGGTGTAGGTTCTACCTGATGGAGGCATGCAGTCCCAGTTGGTAACAACAGATTTGGAGGTTGTGACCAGCTCTGGGACTCAGGGACCATTAGTTGATTTAGCAAGAGAACAAATGAAATTCTTCGTATCATGGTACAATATGAAGCATAGTAATACAAGTGATAGTAATAAGATATAATTCGAACCACCTAGAGTGAGACAGCACAATTTATTCATCCGGCGTGTTGTACCGCATTGGTGCCTCGCTACTTACGTAAGCGCCAACGCAACTTGAAGTAATCTACCAAGTAGACATCTAAGTAAGCTCAGTTTAGCATACCGTGGCATTGTATATATGCCTTCTTCAATTTATCCGTGTAATTCGCTAGTTCGCGATACTCGTGTGTATTCTCTCGTATATTTGACCTCGAAACCGACGGCACTTCACGCCTACGTGGACGATTTGGAGTCGAACATAGCCAATGCGTTGTTTGCCTTGTGATCTTGCATTGAATCCCTACAGCTTGTTGCTTGCTATTCTGTGCTGAAACATCATCCGCAAAACAACCCGAAAACATAGAAAATTGGAGACTTCGACATGTCGTGACATGAAGAACGTCTTATCCTGGACCAAGCTTGTCCAATCCTGGGTTCCCTATCTAATGCCGGCTTCCATCACAGCTCGCCAGAGAGGCTATTATACAGTTCAATGGATCAGTTCCAGCCCTGTTACCCAACGCCACAGTTTTGATACGGGGCTGATCGCCTCGTTCGACGGCCAGAGAGTCCGGATACGACTTAACCGGCCCTACGACCTAACCTGGTGTGATCCTCTATGTATAATAGAACGCGTCTGAGCCTCCCCGAATTTTTTGAGTTGTTCTTTCCTCCGGTTTGATCGCCATGGCTAGGATAGTGCACCCTGCTCACCAGATAGACAATCACGATGATGCACCAAGTGAAACGCCTCGGAAAACGCTCGCCCATCTCGCATGGACGCTCTGAGCAACCGATCCCCGACGCCGGTCGTCAGTAGGAACTTCCGTTCCCGAGAGACGTGTTGGACTTCTGCCGTGTATTTTGCCCACAGCCGATTCTGAAGGCAAGATGGTTCATAGTTCTTCCTCTGTAGTGACTTGCACCGTGGGGGCGACTTCTTTCTTTTGCTGGCCTGCCATGGCTCTACCTAATACGTCCCCTAATGCCGAAGGAAAGTGGGCAGATCGATCTTCGGCGGCGTCATCCCCGTTAGCCCGCTGCTTCTTCATCGGACTGCCGATGGCAGCTTTCCTCGCTTCAGCTGCCTGAAACATCAGGCCAGGTGCTGCTTCTTCAGCCGATCGTGAGTCGGGTTGCGTAATCTCCGGCGGCGTGGCATTCCCCGTGAAGGGGCTAGCACTAGGTGACTTTCGACTGTTGGCGCCGCCAGCCGAGTCGGGCTCCATAGAATGCTGTCGCTTGAGCTATGGGGTCGGCATTAGTATAGACACGATATACGGTAGAGGATCAGGAAAATAGAGATATGGACCCACCCGAATCCTATTGATACCGGCCTGTAGTTCCCCTGTCACTCTAGCATCTTCGGGTCCGAGATGGGATTTGACGACCTTATCGTCAGAATCCTCCATCCGGGCCAGTGGATTTCCTCCGTTGTGATCGTCAGCGTCGTCATCATCGTCATCGCTGTCATCATCCATGGCGTTGCCCGCGTTGCCATTGCTTTTCCTCCGTGCCTTGCGGCGCTGAGCAGCCTCGGTCTCTTGATCTCGGAAGGCCGAGAATCCCACGGTACCGGTCGATTTCAAGGGGCCGAGTCCCGAGAAGTCTAAGGTCGACCGACGCTTCGTACCCGGTACCTTCTGCGATTCTTTGGGGCCCGGGACGATTCCCATTTTCTGTAGTTGCCCTATAGATTTGTGAGTTACGAGGTCGGTACGGTTACGGGGTGAGAGGGGACTTACGTTGGCCGCGGTAGAAAAACGTGAAGACGGCATATGGCTTATCGGGTCCATCGATGCCGGTGACGGTCTGTGTGCTGATGGTTTTGGGATCCAGCGTCTTAGGCTTCGCGAAACTTGTAGTATGCTCTACATCAGCGTCAATGGCCCCGTTGCTTCCATCCTTGTTCCCGCCGTCGCTGTCATCGTCATCGTCATGGGCATCAAACTGGGGAGAGTACTCTCCCTTCTTGATCTCCCCCGACGCGATAACCCGAAACATGGCGACCTTGATCTGACCAGTGGCCTCGGGCGGCTCGTCGTCATCTGACAGGGAATCGTCTTCGTCGTCAGAACCCGCTAGTGGAGCCTGGTCATCGGACCGGTAGGTTAGGGTGTCTCGCGAGCGGCGCGCCTTCTCGAAGTCGGGGTCGTCGGCGGTCAGGGCGGCGGACTTTCCACGGCGATGGCGCCTCTCGAACTTCTGTCTTCGCTTTTCGACCTTCTCGGCGGCATCGTGGCCTTGCAGGTCGAGACCGTTGAGCCACCTCTCGAGACCAACCTCGCGAAACAAGAATTCGCGCTCGGCCAGACCGCCACCTTCACTCTCGGGAACCTGGACCCAGCGCGAGTTGACCCAAGTCTCCTCGCCGGGGCGTAAAAGTGTGGCCACTTCCTCCTTGGCTCTTCCGTCAAAGTAGATGTAGGCCGCGATGGTCTCGTTCTCCGAATGGGTCATGGGGATGTATGGGGTGACCGTGTTGGGATGCTTCGAGGGATCGGAGCTCGAGGATGGCAGGGGGCCGGCGTAGAGCGGCTTCGGGTTGGGGCAACCGGGTGTCGGCTTCGGCGTGGTATAAGGGATAGGATGGCCCGGGGTCAGCAGGGTGATGGAGATGGCGAACTTGGCGGGTTCATGCTTGGAGGTGTCGGGGTTGAGCTGCGGCTGAGGCACCGGGATGTAGGTGCTGATACGCGAGAGGCGGGACTGTTTCTGCATGCCATGCTCGGCTATGGGCGCCGAATTGGCATGGATGCTCACGGCGATGCCTTTGAAGCAAGGCATGGTGAGTGCGGGGCTCTGCTATGGCGACAACGAGAGCGAGGACAGCACCGATAATACTGAGGACGGACAGACAAAAGACCAGAAGGCGCTGGAGGAGGCGGGCTGTTGGCGTTGCGGAAGCACGGTCCTGAAGTGCAGAGCAGGTGCAGGAACTGGCACCAGAATCCCGAGAGCCCGAGGCTGGCAGAAGCTAATTAGCGGCTGGCAGCTGACAGCGACGGTGACGGTGACAATGGCGGTGACGGTGACGGTGCGAACGAGAACGGCGGCTTCACAGCACCACGACGGCAAGCAGTACAGAGACAGCCGCAGCGGCAACTGGCTGCCACGTAGTACGACCGCGAGCTGGGGCGGCCGCGTGTGCCTTTTTGGCAGCCAACAGGATCGCGCTTCGTGCCGTAGAGCGAGGGCGATGTTGTACGGTCGAGAGCGGTCGACGAGCTTCGCAGACTTGTGAAGCTATGCTATGCCAAAGCTAGGCGGTGGACGGAAGATGCAAGAGCTGACCAGCTTTGGCTCTAAAAAAAAATCGGAAGGAGAAGAGAGAAGTTGTAAGGGGAAAACAGAGAGAGGAGGGAGCAACCCGAGGGCTGTAGAGTAGACAACAATGATCAGGACTGGGCTCTGTATTGATGTGATTTTTGCGAAGATAGACGAAGCGGCAGCGAATGGCTGCTGTAGACAATGAAAGGCTGTAGGCGAGGGTTCCGCACTGGTAGCAAGTCAATACCAGTATCAATACGCAAAGTGTGTGTATGTAGCTAAGCTGTGCGGGCAGCATAGAGTTGTCGAGTAGGCAGCTGATGCAGTGTGGTTTGTCTGTGCGGTCTGTCTGCTGGATGAAAATGGCGTGGAGGGCGTGCAGGAAGCTATCCAGCTAATAACCACTGACGGGCAGCCGAGCCGCGCTGGTCGAGAGAGAGCGTCGAGGACAGGGCCGCAGGCTGCACCTACGATCCCCTATCCGTGCCTGAGCGTGCTATGATGGGCCGGGCCGTGGTTTGCTGCGTTGTGCTGTGCTGTTCCTGTGTGATGGACGAGTGTGTGGTGGTTGTAAGTTGCAGGTCTAGTTCGTGGTGGTGGTTGTGTGGTTTGGGCTGGATGGACTTGGAAATTCACTACCGCCGCCAGTGGGGTTGGCTTGGCCAGGGTCCACAGACCACCAGTACCAGCGAGGGACTTCGCCAGCATACCGCAACTCGCTCCATCTGAGGTAGACGCTAGGCAGTTACGCTGGAGCGGGTACTTAGAGGAGGGAGGAGCGCTTACCCACTGCTGCGTCGCCCAAGGTACACACAGGTATCTACCCCCGTACTACATTTTAGTGGACTGACCTTGTTACCGCATACCGGTAGTGGCCCTGACCGATAGATAACCTTACCGTATCCAAGGTAAGCTGATAAACACTTCAGGGATCCCGTCTCTGACTGGCCTAACGTGTATCCTGGGGGTGAAGAATTTTAGCAGCCGCATAAACATTTCGCTGGGAAAGCCCATTGTTCATAAATCATACAATAGAAGAGTAAGTATTGAAAATACAGGCCAAGGCTGTTTTTGTATCCAATGGCAAGCAGAGTGGGTAATTAAGTTGCAGTGGCTACGGAGTACCCCAGATGGGCCTGGATATTAAGCATAATTAGTACCTGCGAAGGTGACAGGTACAAATCAGCTGGGTCGGGTATCATTGCAAATCTAAATTGCTGTTTTACACATGAGAAATATCAATGAATCCTGAGGCTTCAACCGAAGGTCTTAATGAAATGCAATTGAAGACGTGAGTGCGGAGTAAATAACAGGATATTATACAAGCTTGCCGTCATATTCCATCGAAGTATATTGTCCTCGTTCCTAAATACAAATGATGATAGCTTGTATATACGTACCGAGTATAATTATGTCTGGAAAGCAACACAACGAATTGCTCGGAAATAATAAAGGAGAAAAAAATTGCAGAGAGAATAACTGCTTGTATAGTCCACGAGGGAAATTAGACTATTAAATTGTCGTTGTTGCGGATAATACAGCTATTGCATAGATTGCATCGTCAGTCGGCTTCGCTAATCTAAACTGACACACTCGCCCTTCAAAACTCGTCATCAGTCATACAGAGGTATAATTACCTAGGTATCGCCTTCCCTTTTTCCACTCCAGCGTCCAAAAAATCGTGTCGCCCATTATTATCTAGAGTCGCCGCCCGATTGTGAGATCGCAGCCACGACACCGAGCCGCATACCAACCACCTGATGCTCAGCTCACGCATGGCCTCCACGCGAGACTCGCCGCCGCAATTGTCCGCTCTCTTTATGATGCGAACCCGTGCCAGACCCAGCAGCTTTATGTCCATCGTCTGAGTCGCCTTCATCATCAGCATCGCCCGCGTGCCGAGGGAGTCTATCCAGCGTCTCTTCTTCAGACTCCAGCTCTGGCGTCTCTTCTTTGATATCGACATCGTCGTCATCAAATTCGCTCTTCTCGATCACGTCTGGCTCGTACTTGATCACATCGCCCTGTCTCATCCTTTCATACATACCACCGCCGCTACCGCTGCCATGGCTCTTAGACTCGGTTCTGTCTTCCCTACCCGAGAGGACCCACGCCAGCAAACCCCAGGCAAGCGCCATGAACACCAACTCAGCGAGCCAAAAGCCCGCTGTGCCCAGAACGAATGCCAAGATACGGTGGTTATACATGAACCAACGCAAGCCTGTGAGCCGCGCGACAAGTGTCAGAGTGGTCGAATAGACTTGCAGTGTTTGACCAGCTTCCACATCGACCAGTATGGACAGCGGGCGCACTGCGCTGAACTCGATGAGCTCGCCCATGGGCACAGACAGCGTGACGGTCTCGGCGGCCCGCGCGAAGACGACATGGTACAGGAGAAATAGGACACGCGACGCCATGGTAACCAGCGGGTCGGTGTATGGGATCAGCACGGGCCGGCGCGACGAGAAGATGACATCGTCTTGGCTCACTTGCGGGTACAGATCCATAGGCGCGGGTGCGGACGTAGAAACGGTAAGAGCTGGATTCTCGGGCACCGAGCGCAAGACGTAGAGGGTCACCATGAAGTTCCCCCGCGCTAGATTCGCGGGCGAGCGTGGGAGCGTCAGATGTACTGAGACATCGTATGCTTGCTCTAGCATGAGGTCAGGGGATACAGGCACGATGCCATATGGGTCGTTCCCAGCACTAGATGCTATGTTAGCCGTATTACGTATGATCCGTATTATTCATAAGGTTGAGGGAAGCAAGAAGCCAAGAGAGAAAAACGAATGACCACACACTTATACTGCAGATGCACCGGGATAGAGGTCACCTTCTCCGGGATGTAGTGATAATAGAAGACCGGGTACGCGATCACGGCGAAGCTCAGCAGCACCAGCGACGTCGACACGAGCAAGAAGGTCCCTACATACATCCGCTTCGCTGCCTGCGAGGTGGCGAGGCGGTAGGGGGCCTTGATGACTTCCTAACAGGAGTATAGTAGGTCAGAAAACACGCAAACTTCGCGATTATACGTATGGGCAGGAAAACTGTGTGTATCTGGATCATCTTACCATATCTGCACGGGTAAACGAAGCCGATGCGCCAATCGGCGCCCCAGCAACGCCTATCACCAGAATCTACTAACTTCCAGCAGGACAGATTGTATTGGCTCCGAGAAAGCTGACGGTAGTGTCCACGTAGTAGAAAATGGTATGGGAGTGATGGAGGATAGTCTAGTCTGTGTTGTGAAGGTGATAAAGTCTAAAGTCTGGCATGTGGTGCTGCGTCACCGCGTGTGGTAGTACATACAGGGGTCAGGTACATACAGTACCACACTACATGTACCGCCAGGATGGGTGCCTTAGGTGCCTGCCCCTCCTGACTCAGAAATGCTACCCTAGACAACTTCATTTACACATCAGACAATCTCATGTTGCCATTTTCACAAAATAACATATCTGCACATCACATTTATACACGGAAAACTTAGTATAGTCAAATACAAATTGGTACTAGTAATTATACTCATACAAGTCCAGCAACCTCAGTTTCATAACCTCATTATAATCGCAATCTTTATAAACTCCTAACGGGAATTCTAGCCCGACGCTGTACATATGCCTCTCTCTCATCGTTCGTTTGTGCAATCACCTGAATCTCCAAAGCCCCTTCATGCAACGGCCGCAACGTCGACCATGAGGTAGATGATAGTAGCAAAGTGATACCTATACCTCCCCCCCCCAAATCTATGTAGCCCATTTGAATTGCATCACCACCACCTCATCCAGCTCACAGTCATTTCATTATTACCCGGCCCTGATCTCCAATAGCCCCAGGAAGAGATCATACCTATGGCAAGGGACCCAATCAACAAGGCTGCAAGTAATTACTAGGTACCAGCCCCCCTCGCCCGGCGTCAGGTCCCGAGTGAATCTCCGCCTCCCACCAGCCGTCGTCCTGGTGTCTTAGGACCGCGAGGATATCGCCCTTGGAGAACCCCAGCTCCTCGGGGATGGCCGCTTGGTACATAAACTGTGCTCTTGCTACAGAGATCATTATTATTAGTTTTCCACTCATGTTCAACTCAAATCCGTATCTTTATACCAGTCACATAGCAAAGGGGGAAAGAAAGGGGAAAGGAGAAAGTAAAACTCACCATAATGCAAAATCGCCCTCCCCTCAGGGGTATATTGCCGACTCGGATCCGCCACGCCCTGCTGGCTCGCTTCGTGAAAACTCATCGCGCGGCCGCTCGAGCTCGTCCCCGGGCGTCCACCACCACTGCCTCTGCTGCGCACAGACCCGTACACGGACCCGGCGCTGTTCACCGGCGCCAGCTGGATCGCCATACCCCCGCCACCACCACCACCCCTACTCACGGGCCGGTCGTAGTCGGAGCGGTAGGGCGCGGGAGACGCGGTTCTAGAGTGCATCCCGGCTCCACCGGGTGAGGACTGGCGGTAGTAGTCCTGTTGTTCTGGGGCGCGTTTGGGCGTCATGCCCGGCTGCGGCGAGCTGGCGTGTTGATTCCTGGCATAGGGGTTCGGCGAGGCCGAGCGCTGCGCCTGTCGTGTTCCTGGTCGAGTCTCTGCCGCTCGTGTGCCAGGGCGGGGAGATACACTTCTAGGCGGCGCGGGCGATGCAGCGCGGGGCACGTCAGCTTGTCGTGTAGCTGGCCGAGATGGTGTGCTGTTGTTATACACGGATGCAGGCCGGCTTTGGTTGAGCATCTGTCTCGTCTGGCCGGTATACTTCCGAGACGACTCTTGCATGGCCTTGGCCGTAACCGCAGGTGGTGGGACACCCAGCCTTTGCACAGGTGTATCGTAAGATGGAGGTGGTGTTCCTCTTGTTGCGGAGCCTGCCTCGCTCTCTGCTCTTGGTGCTGGTACGGGGCGGGTGAAGAGCGGTGTCCGCTCCTGGGCACGTTCCTTTCGTTCTGCGGGCCGCTCGACCGGTCGTTCTACGGGACGCTCAGGAGTAGGCTGCTTCACAGGTCGCTGTACTGGTCGCTCTACTGGTCTCTCGATGGGCCGCTCGACGGCTCGCTCCATCGGCCGGTTGATCTCTCGCTCAACAGGTTGTTCACGCGTCTGGGTCCGCGTTTGCTCCTGGGTTCGATCAGGGATGGGCGTCGTGATGCCATGATACCGGTCAGCAGATATCCGGCTTGTCGACTGCTTAGTGTCTACCGCCCCCTTAAGTTCGGCCAAAGCCAACGCGATAGGATCTAATTCTTCGGAAGCTTGTTTTTTGGTATCGGCGGATTGGTTGCGTTTGTCTGTGTTAGCGACCGGGAACACGTTCTGTCCCACGTTCAGGGCGAGCGTGGCATTCGCGTCAATCGGGTCGGGGCTGGCAGTTCTCTCTTTAGCGATGCTCCTCGGCTCTGGTTTATAAGCGTAAGGACGCCGTGTGTCAGGGATGGTGATAGGTGCGGGAGAAGAGGAAGCCTGAGATCCTACTGGGCCCCATGTATTTCTTGTAGACGGCCGAGCTTCCTTGGACACATCCTTCGTGCTCTTCCTCCGGAATGGGCTATGGTTCTGGAAGAAGCCGCTCTTCTTCTTCAGCACACGCTTCTCCGGCTCGGCAGGTTCAACAACAGCGGGCTCTAGCTTCACTGGAGATGTCTTTCCGCTCGGAGGTTCCTGACTAGAGAACGACGTCGGGTTGGAGATTTCGCTACGATCATCCGCCGCCGACACCATCGAGCTAGTGGCCGAGTTGACCGCCTCGATACGCGAGGATACGGCAGAGCTAGTTGCTGTGTTCAATCCCGCGATGGGTGGTGGATCATCCAACGTGATACCTGGTGATTTAACAAGATCATACCGTGATGGGACTTTGGTGTTAGACGCTGATGATCTGTCCTTGATACGCACTGTAATACCCGAGCCGCCCGAGCTGTTGGCTCCGTCTTGTCGCCCTGACAAGACAGAGGGAGCTGTGGGAGATTTGACGATATCGAATCGTGATGCCATACTGGAATTCGCTGTCGTAGCTGCACTCTCATAGCGCGCCGCCATATTAATGCTGTTTCGCGCGTTGGTCTCACTATGAAGGGTTGGCAAGGCGGGTGCAGCCACGGGAGACTTGATTACATCAAAGCGCGGCGGCACATTGGAATCCATGGCAGCAGCAGCTTCGAGACGTGCTGGCACGTCGGAGTTGTTTACGGGGTTCGATGCACTGCCGCGTGATGATGCAAGAGGCTCCGTGGCCGATGGCCGAGTACCACCGTACCGTGACGGCGCCTGGTGAGTCGCCGCTGGATTGGTACCGTCTGTACGGCAGAGCATGGTCATACCATCCATGGGATAGGGATCATGTGGCACAGCCGCGAACTGGGACGCATCGTATTGCTGGTTCGGGTGGGCAGCACGCCGGTCCAGACTGGAGTAAGGATCTTGAGGAGCCATGGCGGCAGCTTGGCGATCATCCCGATAGGTTAATTCCGAAGGATAGCTATTTTGATGGCTCATAGAGGCGGGATGGCCGTGGGGATAGTTGTTCTGTCGCGGCATGTCCATAGAGTGGCGGGTCGGATGGGCCACAGTCAGGGGGTAGCCGTTCTGCTGGCGAGGCGCTGCCTGGGGGTGACCATTCTGCGGAGGCAACACTGGATTATACTGATGATGAGGATTGTTTTGATGGTTACTCTGATGGCTACTCTGTCGACTGCTCTGTAAGGGCTGGGGCGGATGGCCATGACCACTCGGTGGCCCCATGTCGGCCGCATACTCGGCCGGCATTGGCTCTGCGGGCTCTTGGTGGCTCAGATCGCGGGCTAGGGCCGAGTTGGGATCGTGATGTGATTCATATGTCGACGGCTGGGGCGATGACGAGCGGAAGGCCGGGTTGATACTGCGCGGGAACTGGGCCACTGAGTAATTGTCTTCGTCGGACGCTTCCGAATGGTGGTCGTCGATATCGCCGCGGCAGAAGTTGATGTACTTGGGCGGATCGGGGATCTCCTGGCCAGTACCCTTCTCGTTGATGAAGTGTATGATGTCGTTCTCGACGTCCATCTTCTCAAGTGACAGCCGGATCTTCTCACACGACGCGTCATCGCTTACACACACTGTCGATGCCAGGTTGGCAAAGGTCCAGAGACTGCTCTTGGAGAAGTCCAATCGCTCTTCTTCGAGATCTTGGAACTTGTCTGCCGCCGCCTTCCACTCGCGATTCCAGCGCGCCGTCGTGTCTTCGAGCGCCTTGACCGCTTGCTCGTACTCGGCGTTCGAGCTGGCCAGACTGATCTGCGTCTTCTCTAGTTTGGCCTTATTCTTGCGCTCTTCCTGGCCCATGACCATGTGGCCCTGCGCCAGGTAGCCCTTGATGCGCAGACAGTCCTGTTCATATCGATCGCGTGTCTGCACAAATTCGTCTAAGTCAGCCTCCATCATTTGTCACCGGTCGCTTCCCAGGGACCGCCTTCATCAGCATGCTCTGCTCGTACCTTATTCACGCTATTCGTCTGCTGTATCTTGCTCTTCAGGAGTTTCTCGACTGTGTTCTGAATGATTTTGCGGCGTTCTTTCATCCCTCCCGCAAAGGCAGCTAGTGGCTCCTCAAGCTCTGACTTCATCTGTGCGGCGATGTTGGCATGCTGTTTGGCCATGGAATCGAGCTCGCCTCGGACCGTGTCGAGCGATGCTTTCAAGGAACCCATCTCATGCGATCCTAGAGACTTTCGGGAGAGGCCTAGTAGTTTGCGGGCGTACTCGTCTTCGATGGAGGCACGGGCTGCGAGCAAGAGACGGAGGCCTCAAGTTAGCACCAGTCTGTAGACAGTAATGACGGGAGACTAGATAGATCGGTGCATGACTTACCCCCGTAGAAAGACCTGAGTTCATCGCTGGTCTGCTTCGCCGAGGCCATACGATCTAATAGTGGTCCGACGCCAGCATCGTCCTTGCCCCAGAAATTGTTAGCGACTACACGAGCACGAGAATTAGCAACGATTCCACGAGCAAAGGAGGGTCGGAAGGCACGCACACGACAGCGCCACTGTCGGTGCCTCTGTAGCTGACGGCATCGTGCCGGTCTGCTGCCGTCGTCGTTATACCGCGGCCAAATGTCTGCTTTGCCTGTCGATCGGGGCAGAGAGGTAGGTTTTTGTTCTGATCTAGTCTGTTCTGGACACGTTCGAGACCTGCGAATGTCAACACTGAGCTTGAGATCAACTCTGCCCATGCGCCGTACGGAAGTATAATAATTTCACGTGGGGTCCTGCGAGTATGAAGTGTAATTGACGCGATTGATATAGCCGGGAATGCAAATTGCGTTGATCATGGGAAATCAATTAATGGCCTGCTGTGTAGTGTGAAACAATGCGACAACCAAATGAAGCGAGCCTGGAGCAGGTAGTGAATCAGGGTATATTTACCTGCGCCGCAAACGTGGTTACCGTTGTCTAGGTGATGGCCTAGAGCACAGCTCCTTAGATGGGAACCCCTAGTGGGGCTTTTAGGCCAAACCTATTTAACCTAGGTCATTGGCCTTGTATGTACTCAAGTACCGCCACCAACCGAACATGACGCCTCAATTGGGTAGGGGGGCTACAATAGTGGATCCTGTTTTTTAAGCTCCACTTTATCCCCGAAGATGCGCAAGTACTTCGTACGCCTCTATTGTTCTCTGGTGTCGCTGGACGATGAGTACCGAGATGAACTCTCGACTTTACAAACTCAATGTTGCCCAATCACCGCGCTCACAACTCATTCAGAAACAAGATCTATTATATCGAGACATTTGTTACGTACTAATGCGATAAATGTGGAGACAAGAAAGAGCACGAGCCTTACTGAGCGCCCTAGACGTTAAAGGGTGGGAGAGAGCCAGCGGACTAAGAAGATCGAGAATGATGGACCTCAATAGCACCGATGGACATATCTTTAAAACCCATCTCTTCCACTACTTTATCTCCATCAAATGCAGGCACGAAATGCCATATCTCGTTGATTGAGAGATGCCAAAAGAGACGGTGAACATGGATTAAGAGACCGTCGCATGGATTGTATTGGACACTCAACGTCGCTCTATACCTCGGGAAATTATGGACCTAGATGCCTAGTTTGACGATACACACTTATTCGGTCCCATAACAGACTATCCAATTGAGATTGGATGGGATTAGCCGTCAGCGAAGACTGTAAACGACGGCAATGATAGGTTAAAAGAGCCGAAGCGTAATGACGCACAGGTGAAATGAGTTTCTCAGATATCAAACATCTGAGTATACGTAGGCCTGCGGGTTGAGAAAAATCCATGTGACAAGTGAACGTATAATGCGTTTCATCTCCTGCTGTGTCAAACTTAGTCATCTAAATGACAACCAGAGAGTGGAGGCCCTCCGACTGAACGAGCCGCACAATCTTAGTCATTCGCCGAAAAATTTGGCCAAGGACGTGGTACAGGCAGGTACAGGCAAGTCTTGCCGACCTATTCGCAACGGTACCAGGCTCCTGGGATGCGGGCTCGGCCAGTGGCCTTGCTTCCCTTGCTCCCCTCGGATCCCGGAGCAGGTCAATGTTTCAGAGGCCGGTGCATCCCTTAATTCATGCCCCCAGATTCTATCGCACAGCCCACCAGGAGCCTTCATCCTGGTGTTCCCAGTTCATTTACCATCGCGTAGCAGAGCCGAGTGTTGAAATTCAATCCTGTGGATAGTATATGCAGAAGAGTACCGAATGAGAAGCCTAGCCATGTAAATCAAATGGATTTAGTTGAAAGCTAGAGGAACTGCGGGACTTTGGTATTTAAGCGTATTGTACGACCGATCGAGGGCACTTAATTTAATTTCGTATACGTAGAGGAGGTTCTTCGATGACAAGGGTTAGCGATTTGCCAGTCCGCTGGTATTATAACTGAGTGGTTTGAATAGTGAAGAGCCGATAGATTGTCTAGATTTCTCCCCTCTTCGTTATTGGCACGGTCATTTTATTTGAAAGGCTGCTGGTACAGCTTCATCATCTATTGTAGGGAGCAGCCTGCGGCTACGACAACGCCCTTGATATTACGCTCCCATCACAAGTGTTCCCGAACCAACAGACCACCAGATCTGCATTCCGGGTTGCTGTCCCTAGTCCTTACGTACTACCGAAATCAACCCAATTCGTCCAGGTTGATATACAAACATCCACTAGGGCCCATCCGTTTGGATCAGATGAGCTTATCGGATAAGCCGGGTGATGATGCCCACGGCGAGAAAGATGAACAAAGTGAGCCTCCCGAAGCTAATGCAACGCTGAAGTGCCCGTCATTAATACAAGGAAACTATCGTATAGCTAGCCAACCTCCACCAGCGGCCGAGTCGCAGAAGACCGAATGCTTTATGAAGGGGCTGGAACATATTTACGAAGTGCTGGCAGGAGTTCGACATGGTCAACCACGCCCGTATCGCCTCTGGGATGGACCCAGCCTTCTAGCTACGCAGAATATCTGCCGCGAGTGTTCCATGCGACTTGGTTACAGCAAACCCGGCAAAGCCTAAAGGGGTGTTTTGGCAATTGGAATTGGTCTTTGGCGTCAACTTTGCAGCGTATTAGGTATTGGCTCGATTCGCTTCAATAGGAATTGACAAGGAATACCATCATTGCAGATCATATCTGTTCAGCTAGTCCCGTGTGAGAGTAGATAACTAAGGATTTTGCTCTGCGTAAGATGGGAGCCGGCAGTACTGGTCCAAGAAAGTGTTCACGAAGTAATCGTGACGCCGCGAGGCATACCAACGACACGCAATCTTCTGGATCTCCAAGGCCGAGCTCTGGCATGACGGATTTGTATTGAATTTTGCTGCCACCTAAATTTATCACCTGATGGCTTCACGATGTAATGAAAAATCTGAAACGCCGAGCTAAACGGGCTATGATCCGACGGCGTACGAAAATTGATATTGTTTTTAAACCGAGGAAAAAACTCCAATCAAGACGAATTCTGAAAACGCAGTAGTATTACCAATACAGACACCAAGGGGCTATGGGCCGTAACTACAAGGCCATCTATAGCAATCCTTCATAATGCCTTGCTACCATTCGATGTCATTAATTTGCAAGACCACCATAGCTTCAAATGAGAACTGAACACGTGTCATTATCATCGGTAGTTGCATTCAGTAACATCCCTCTATGAGCGTTGGCTTACCTCTTCCAACTCTATCTGCTGTGGTTTTCAAAGAGTCTATCCTGGAAATGATTTATGCATGGTAGTAACATCGATCGGACCTGAGCCCGGGAGTGGGCGTAGCTGCTCAGGAATACTTACGAACAGATCTATGGGTCCTGCATCAGCCTCCAGACCTTCATACGGCCCGATCTGGCCCCATTGAAAGTTCATCTCCGGTCGCCGTCGTACGAGTTCCGCATACGTCGCGGGATGTGCTCGATCCGGATACCAAACCATGTAAGGGAGAGCGTCTATCGGGAGAGTGTCGGTGATGCGCGAGAGGTCATTGTTTATGATGAAGTGGGCAAGGATGGCGCGGTGAATGACTGAGATCGTGGAGGTGAGGGGTCTCAACGGAACAGAAGAAGATGGCACGTGAAACGATAAAGGGGGCGCATCGAGTTCTGAGGTGATATACATTGCGAACATGGTGTTGTGGTAGATACCGCGAACCACCGCATCCAGCTCGCCTGACAGCATATCGGGCCGCCGCAAGCGGTGGTATCAGTCTACATCGCCGTAGTATGCGGCCATGAGAATAAGCACATTCTTGTTCCCTATAGGAAGATCAGCCGGCAGTAGCGAATAAAGCAGTCGCGTCATATCATCGCCAGCAGGCTCAGGTTTCTGGTTCTTCTAAAGCGTCCTCGTCAATGCACCAGTCGTCTGTAATGTTGAAGCGCCTGTCACCAACCGGCTTGGTCTCCGTGTATGGCAAGCTCCATTACCTGAGCCCAGATACCAATGCCGTATCGCCATTCAGACCAACAACATGACGTGGATTATCTAACTGAGAGCTTCGAGCGTAATCATCCAAGACAGAAAACTTAAGAGGTTGGCGAATAATTATATCGTAGATTGTAGAACTCCCCTCATTGCCCGCCACTGCACAGTCCCCTGCCTCTTCTGCAATAGAAACCTCGGGGAGAAGCTCAAGTTTCTTGAACAGGCCGACATATCCAGCGACAGCGCAGGCTCTTTCAACGAGGTAGCGTAGAGTCAGATAGCGCTGAGCAAGAAGATGGTATGCCTCCTCAGAAGCAAGATCAGGATACTAGATGCAGTAAGGATATTCTTCTGACCGTTCAATATCTGGAATCCTATTACTCATGATATCCCGGGCATTCAGTGCTCTGATGAGCGAGCTTGAGTAGGATGCCTTTGGCGGGCTGTGCGAACATCTCAACTCGGCGCCGAAGCCATCATGTTGTCTTATCCCATGAAGAACGCAGAGTCTCAATGAGACAGAACCTAGATCGGCCGGAGTGATTTCGCCGCGCAGAGCTGCAAGGCATTGTTTTTGCGTTCTTCCGTCCATGGCCTCTCAGAAAGGTTGCGAGGAGAGGGTAATTGGAATACCTAGAGATCCCAGGGCTGTTTGGTATTCAGTACCTAGGTATGTAAGGGCGGGCTACTGCAGTACGGTAGTCCCTGTCACGGTGGTGCAATTTGCGGAGTTGTGGAACGCAGTCTGGAAACGTAATGAAATTATCTGTTTGCCTGGTCAGGCCAAGACTAACCGGATCTGCTATGCGATTTACAGCTTACAGCAGCAACATAATAACACTCAGAAGTTATTTTAATGCAATGTATGGTTTTTTTCACGCCGTTTTTCCCGCCGGCAAGTGATTGCACATTGTCCAAATCCTCACTCTTCCACCTCTTTACTTCTTGGTTGTGGCCCTGGCTAAATCAGCCAATGCGTCACGGCGCTTGAACTTCGCGTCCTCAATCACTCCTACTTCTTGATTAGCAAAGGGAAGCCATTGCAAGTGAAGAGGCCGTAATCGATAGTGGTAAATGTAGGCTTCAATGAGAGAAGGGTAACATACCAGCATCGGCATCGCTGGAGAAATGGCCGGACCATTCGATATAGGTGGAACCCTCGAGCTCGCCAGAAGTGACAGCATAGCAACGGATGGTAGAAAGGACAGAGGTGTAAGTGAGGCTAGGCTTGGCAGTAATGACACTGTATGTGATGTAGTGGTTGATGGTCTGTAGTGTTGTCAGTAGATAGGCCCTTCGGCGTGGATAAGTATGAATGGAGGAGTCGCTCGGGGGTAGGTCTATGGCATACACTATGTTCCTCTTGCTTCACGTCGAGCTCAGTGCCATCGTTGAATGTCCAGTGGACGATGTCGGTCTCGTCACTAGCCCCCTTCACAAACTCACTCGACTTGAGCGCGGACCAGAAGCTGCTGAAGCTCTGAACTAGTAAGGGTCCACTAGGATTAGTCTCGTTTTGCGAGTAACATGCGACGCGGCGGTATTGTGACCTCCTTGCGGCCATAAAGTGGTCGATTGGATAGGTTGCTTACGTTTGATATGGTGCCACACATGACTCAAGGGAGCCTTGATGACGGCGGATTCAACAACGGAGGTCGACGTTGGGATAGACATGATGGCTGTGGATCTGATGTCGAAAGCTGCTCTTTGAATACCGTTGTGTGTTTTGGGCTATGGAGTGTGAGGAAACTTCTTACACGAGATAGATGTGAGAAGCTCAGGTGTGGCAAAAAGAAGACGCGCATCAAAACCTAAGGCGAAGGAGCTCTTGGTAGGTACCTATGATAGCTTCCATTGTTACACATGCACGCTGAACGAACGTCGTCACTACGTCATCGAGGGGTAAGGGGGTTCAGGCAGGTACCCAGGTACCGGTAGCTCCTCTGGGATGTAGCTCTTGCCAACGGCGTATGAGCAGGCTAGACATATACCCAGATTCGGTAGAACTACTCCGTATATGTAATCGCTATTGGAAGTTGTCTATCTCGTTTTGAAAAATCTAAACAAAATAGTAAAGACATGTCTGCGAGTAGAACTTGGCTCTGACCTTAGTACGTGGGGTTAGTAGGTGTTAAGTACTAAGTACTTATAAGAACGTTGTTATTAGGGCACTTATGGGTTGATTATCGGGGCACCCTTTAACCCGATTTAATATATCACAGCTAGTAGCTTAATCTTTTATAATATTAACTATTTTATTTTATATTATAAATTTAAAAAAATTATAACTTTTTTTATTTATTATAAATTATTTAAACTTTTAAAATTATATTAATTTAAAACATTATTATTAAAATATTTATAAATTAATTATTAAAATATTTTTTAATTTAATTTAATATATAATAATTAATAATTTAATTTTTTATAATATTAATTATTTTATTTTATATTATAAATAAATATTATTATTAAAATATTTATATAATTATTAATAAAGTATTTTTCGAGTTATTTTAATTTAATATAATTAATTATTAAAATTTTTATAATATTGTTTTTCTTTATTATTTTTATTTTTTATTATAAATTTAAAAAAATTAAACCTTTTATAATTTTATTATAAATTTAAAAGAATTAAACCTTTTAAAGTTATTTAAAATAATTAAAGTTATTAAAAGTTATTTTATTATTATTAAAGTTATAAAAGTTATTAAAGTTATTAATATTATTATATATAATTAATAAATCGGGTTATTATTTTTAATTTTAAAATAATTAATTTATTTAAAGTTGTTTTAAAAAAATAATACTTTTTAAACTAGTTTAACTTTTTTAAAGTTATTAAAGTTATTAAAGTTATTAAAAGTATTAAAGTTATTAAAATTATTATATATAATTAATAAAAAAGCAATATTATAAAAAATTAAATAATTAATATAATAGTTTTAATTATTTTAATAACTTATATTAATAATTTATATAAATAATAATTATAATTATAATTAATAATAATAATTAATATTAATAATTATAACTTTAAAAACTATACGTATTTAATTAATAAGTTTAACTTCCGTAGTTTATTAATTAATTATAATAAACATAAAAAAAACGCTATTAACTTTATAACTTTATTTCTTTTTTTCTTTTTTATTTTATAATTAACTTATGTTTTTAAAATTCGTTTTATAACTACGTTTAACTACCCGTTATAATAATTATAAAGTCCTTTTATTAATTGTTAATAATTAATAATTATACGAAGCATTTTTATTCGAACCGCGTTGTTTAAAAGCTTTAAATAATATTAATAAATTAATTTCTTATAAATTATTAATATTTAACTTTTTATTAATTTTAACACCTTTTTAATTAAATATTAATACGTAATAAATATATTATTATTATAATTAAATATAAAATTATTTTAGTTTATTTTATTTATTATTATTTTATAATTAATTAATTTTATTAATATTAATTATAAAGTTTTTTTCGACTTTATACGATTATATTATTTTTTTTATTATTAATTTTAAATATTCGAAATTATTATTAATTTATTATTTTTATATAAACGAGTTTAACGATATAAACTTTAAACGTATTACGGAATAATAATTTTAATTATAATTTTATATTTTTTCGAATCCGGTTCGGTTTATTAATAAATTAAATTTAAAAATCCGTATTCAACCCTTTATTTTAATAATTACGAAGTTAAAAAATAGTTTTTTATTTTTATTTAATAATTACGATAGTTTAATAATTAATTTATTTTATTTTTTTTAAAAATTTTATTTTATTCGGATTAATATTATTTAAATTATATTATTAATAAATTATATTTTTATTGTTTAATTTTATTTGATTTTTTATTTAAAAGTAATAAAATTAAATAAAAAGTTATTGTTTAAACTTATTTAACAGTTATAAATAAAAATAAAAACTGTTTTTTTTAATAATTTTTTTATTTAAAAGTTATAATTTTATATAAATGGTTTTTTAATAACTTCGTTTATTATAAAGTTAAATAAAAAATAATTACGTTTTTATTTTAATAAATAATTATAAATTCGTATTAAAATATACGCGAATTAAAATTTATTACGACTTTGTTTTATTTTTTAATTTAATTTAACGTTTTATTTTTTTAATTTATAATTATTTAATTTATCGATTTTTTAAATTTTTCGATTCCGTAAACTTTATTTTTTTAAATTATTTTTTCGTTTTTATTAATTAATTTACGTTATAAATTTATTAATTTGTTAATTTTATTTATTATATAATTATTTTATAACTTATACGATTTTTTAAATTTTTAATTTATTATTTAATTAATTAATTAATTTATAAACTTATTAATTTGTTAATTTTATTTATAAGTTCGAATTAATAAACTAACCGTTTTTAATTTATAATATGTTTTTAATTATTATTAAGTTTTTATATAAAATATATTATTTTTTAATTTTTTAATTTATAATATATTTTTAATTATTATTAAGTTTTTATATAAAATATATTATTTTTTAATTTTTTAATAAAAAACTTTTTATTAATTATATTATTATATTATTAATTATTTATTAATTTAATAATTTTTTAATTAATCGACTTATTATTTTAATAATTTTAAATTTATTAATATAAATAATTATAAATAGTTATATTTATTATATAATTAATTAATTAATTTTTTTATTATTAACGCGTTCGAATTATTTTTATTAATTTATTTAATTTTAAAACTTAATTAATTATTTCTTCGATTTTTATAAATAAACTTATTTTCGTTTTTATATAATTTAAATAATAATATTAATTTAATTATTTTAAATTATTATTTAAATTATTTAATATATTTAAAATTAAAAAATAATTTAAAATTAAAAAAAAATTTAAAATTAAAAAGTTAATTAATATTACGAAAAGGTTATTTGTAAAACTATAAGATAACTTTTTTAATAAGATCTTTATTTTCGTACGGAAATAATAATTTAAAAAAAAAAAAAAATAAACTACGCAATTTAAACGCGTAAAATATTTATAAATTTATAAAATTTCCTTTATTTATTAATAATTTATTATTTTTTTATTTATTTTATTTTTAATTATTAATTTTAATTTAATTTAATTTATAAACACGGTTAATTTTAATAATTAAATTTATATATTAATTATAATTATAATTAAATTAATAATTAAATTTATAATTTATTATAATTATTTTTTTTTAAAAAAAATAAACAATTCGTTTTTAAACCGGTTTAAATTTTTAATTTTTAATTAAATATTTTTAAAATAAGTTATATATAATAATACTTTTTAATAATTGTTTTTTTAATAACCGGAAAGTTATTATCGGGATAATTTTTGTCGAACTTATTTTTTTTTATAATTTTTAATTATTATTATAAACGTATTAATAATTTTGTCGCGTTAAAATTTATTTTATAAAACTCGTTAATAAATTTTACGTTGTTTTTAAAATTTACCGCGGAATATTACTTATTATTAACGTTTTATTTTTTTTAATTAATTTAATATTATAATTTACGATAATAAAACTGAAAAACCCGGATTTTTTTTATTATAAATTCGTTATTATTACCCGGCGTAATTTTTTTTTTAAAGTTTTTTAAAATTTAACCCGGTAAAAAATTATTAAAATATAATCGTAATCGGTTAATATAATATTTATTAATTATTTATTACAATAAAAACATTTTTAAAATATATATATTATTTTTTTTTTTAATATTTTAAAATATTGTTAAATTAATAAAAAGTTTAATTTATTAAAAAAACAGTTTATTTTTTAAATTTGTTTTTTTTAATTATAAATACGAAATTTTTTATATCGAAATTTAGTTTTTTTTAATTTCGATTAATTTAGTTTATTATACGTTTTTAAAATCGGTTTATAATTTTAATAATTATATCGATATATTTTTTAATTTTAATTATTTTATTTTAAGTTTTTTTTTATAATAAACGTTTTCGAAAAAATATATTTTTTAACTCGTTTTTTATTGTTTTATTTTTTTAATCGAAATAAAATAATATAAAAAATTTTATTTCGATTTTATATAACGATAATTTAATTAAATTATATAAAAAAACTATTTAAATATAATTTATAATAAATAATTTATTAAATTAATCGTTTTAATAATAATTTATATAAAATCGGAATTATTAATTTAAATATTTATTTAAAATTTTAATTTATTTTATAGTTTTATAATATTCGGATAAAATAAATACGTGTTTTATTTTTATAATTTTATTAAATTTGTTTATAAAAATAAAAATAAATTAAAAACCGTGGTCGGAAATTATAAAAATAAAAATTTTAAAAACACGGAAAAGTTTTTTATAATATATTCGCGTTATATTTTCCGTAATAATTTCCGTAATATAAAATATTATTTATATTCTTTTTAATTAGTTTATTATTATTAATATATTATTAAATTTTTTATTATTTTTTAATATTTATTTATAATTTATTATTAAATATTTTTAAACGCGGTTAAAAATAAAAATTAAAATTAATTTATTCGGCGTTTTATTACGCGGAATTTTTATTAGTTAATATTTTAAATAATTAATTATATAAAGATTATAATTATTTTTAATTTTTAATTATTAATATCGATTTAATAATAATTAACGTGTTTTTTTTTAAATAAATTATAAAAATATAATTATATATTTTTTATATTATTTAAATTTAAAAAATAAATATATTAAAAATAATTAATCGTTTTTTAAAATAAATTAATTTATTTTTTAAAATTTAAATATTTTTAATTATATTTTTTTAAATTTTTTATTAATAAATTTTTATATTAAAATTATAATAGTTTTTATAAAAAAATTATTTAAAAAATATAAAAATCGGTTAATTTTTTAAAACTAATTTTAATTTAATTATTATAATTAATATATTATTATTTATTTATTTAAAAATTAAAATATTATATAATTTAAATATAATTATATAACGTTAAATTTTTAATTTGTTTTTTTAAATAATTAAATTTTTTTATTTATAAAATAAAATATTAATAATAATATTTTTTTTAATTAATATATAATTAAAAAATTATATTCGAAAAATAAAAATATTTATTTAATTTATTTAAAATTTAAATATTATTTTTAATTAAAATTTTTTTAATAAACTTCGGTTTATTTATAATATATAATATAAATACTTATTAAAAAAAACTTTGTTATGTTTTTATTATTCCGTATTAAATTAAATAATAATTTTTAATTATTATTAATCCTTTTTTTACTTTTAAAACCGATTTCGAATCCGGATTAAATTAATTACGACTTCGGACTTAACCGATTTAAACTTCCGGACTTAACCGATTTAAACTTCCGAACTAAACCGACTTTCTGTATTGTTTTTTCGTTGTTAACCGGCTTATTAATTTAAACGTTTTAAAAATAGTCCTTTTTTAACTTATAACCCGATTTATCTGTTAAATATACGAAAATTCGTTAAACAAATAAAACAGAACCGATTATTAATATAGTTTTCCGAAATACGTAATTTATATTATAATATTTCGAAATTTAAATTAAAAATGTTTTAATGTCGGATCAAATAATCGTTTTTTCGAGCTTGTTCTAGTAAAATTTAACGATTTCGGGTTTAATCGGGTTTTTTAAAATAACGATATTATATATCGTTAATAAATAGATTTTTTATAAGTTTGTAAAAGTCGGGATTATTTCCGTTTTTAGATTTTTAATCGTACGGAGTAAAGTTATTATAGTTTGTTCGAGTTCGTTTTTGTACGAAAACATGTTGTATTTTTATTTATTATTAAAATTATTTATATATATAAAAAAGAACGAAAGCGGGAAACTTTATAAGCAGTATAAAAAAAGTTTTTTATTTATTTGTTTTAATAACCGCGCAAATTTTACGATTAAAACTTTTAATTAAAGTTTTTAGTTTAAGTTTTTGTTTAATTAACAACGTGTTATACTGATTACTTGTACGGCGCTAATCCGGAAACTTTGTTATATAATTAGTTTAAAAACCTTGTTCTATAGGTTAGTTATTTTTAGCCCTGCCGGAGGTACGTGATTACGTATAAGCCGAGTCTTATTAATAATCTCAAGCGGCAAATAGTTAATTCGATCTAGGTTGTAATTAATAAAAGTTACCAGCCGGAACTTTGTTACAGCTAATAAAAGTTACTAGTTAAAACTTTATAAATTGCGAATAATAAAAGTTTTTAAAACAATTTTTTTATTAAATCCGTATTATTAGTTTTATTAATTTTAACGTTATTATATAAAAAAAAGTAAATAAAAAAGCTTTTTATATTCCGTTTTTTAAAATTAAAAATTAAAAAAATTAAAAATTTTTAATATTTTATAATTTATTAATATTATAAAAAAATTTAATTTTTATAATTTTATTAATTTAAAACGTTATTTTTTAAATATTAAAATAATAATTAATATTTTTTTATTAAAAATTTTATAATTTCACTCGGTATTATATATAATTTTAAAATGATAAATTATTAAATATTAATTTTTTTTATATAATTATAATAATATTTTTATTATTATTTTATTTAATATATCGGTTTTAATATAAATAAAAAATATATAATTATAATATTTTAATATAAAAGTTAATATTATAATTTTTTTTAATTTTTAAAAAAAAAATTTATATTATTACGTTTATATAAAAAATACGTTTTTATTTATTAATTTATTTAAAAATAACGTAATTTAATAACCTTAACCCTAATTCTAACCTTAATAAATTTATAATAAAAATTATAAAACTTTAAAAAAAATTATATATTTTTAATAATATATAAAATTTATTAATTTTTTTTTATTTTTATTTTTTTAAAATTAATTTATATATTATTAATATTAATAATATAATTTAAAAATTTTATTTTTATTATATAAAATTCGGATTTTTTAATATTAATTTAAAATTTTATATTTTATAACCGAGTTAATATTTTATAAACGTATTTTTTATATTTTTTTATATTTCATAAATAAATTAAAATATTATTTACGTAAATATTATAAAAATCGTTTAAATAATCAAATAAAATATTATTAATATATCGTTAAAACGTAATTAAATTATTAATTAAATTAAAAAATAATATTTTATATTAATACGCGTTATATTTTATATAAAAAATTATTAATTTTTTAATTTTTAATTATATATATATATAATAAAAAGTTTAACGAACGTTAATTTTAATAAAAATAATAATTTTAATTATTTAAAATAACGTTTTTTTTATTAAAAATAATAAATAATAGTTTTTTTTTAATAATTTGTTTAATTTATAATAATTTATATAAAAACGTAATTTTTTTATTAATTTTTATATAAATAATATAAAAAAATAAAAAAAATTATATTTAATACAATAAACTTTTTTTTAAAATAATTTATTAAATATTTTTTTATTATTTTTAACTTGTTTAAAAATATTTTATAAAATAAATTATATTTTAAATCTCGGAATAATTTATTTTTAATAAAGTTTATTTTATAATTTATTTTAAAACAAAATTCCGGAAAAATATCCGATTTAATTTTATTAAAAACGTTAAATAAATTATAATATATAAAAAATATTATTTCGATAATTTTTTTTTAAATTAATATTATTATATATTAAAAAATTATATTTATTTTTAATAATTTTATTAATTTTGTAAATATTAATAATTTAATTTTTTTTTAAATTTATTTTAATAAATTAATTAATCGAAAATTATAATTAATATATTAATTATATCGTTTTAAAGTTTTAATTTATATTATTTAAATCCGTTTTAATATATTTTATATAATTTTATATTATATAATTTTTAAACGTTAAATATTTTTTTTAAACTTTTTATTAATAATATTTTTTTATTAATTTAAAAAATATTTATAAAATTTTATTTAAATTTTGTTTTATTTTTTCGATTGTTTTTTTATTAAATCGGTTTTTTTTTTAAATATTTTATAATATTTATTTAATAGTTGTAATAAATTTATATTAATTTTCGTAATAGTTTAATTTTTAATCGAATTATTCGTTCCGATAAATAATATTTATTTAAATTTCCGGTCCGCGATATAAATTACTAGTTTAATCGAAAAATATATTATACCCGGTAATAAAATAAAATAATAAATTTTCCGAAAATACGAAATAATATTCATAATAATCCGGTAATATATTATAAATTATAATTTATAATTTATTTAAAATTAAATTATATAATATATTTAATATTAATAATAAAACGTAATTAA
>MU390405.1:0-55880 GCA_022578715.1 Nemania sp. FL0916
ACTAACAGTTTAAATTTTAAATTTTTAAATTATTTAAATAGTTAATATTTTTTAATTTATTGTTTTAAATATTTTAAATTGTTTTGTTTTTTTTTTTTTTTTTTTTTTACTTTCTGTTTTGTTTTTTTCGTTTTCGTTTATTTCGTTTTTATTTTCGTTTTTTTAATTAACTTTAAGTATAATTAATTCTAGTTATAGTTTTTAGTTTTAAACTACTATTGTTTTTTATAACAGTAATATTTAAATTAGTTATATTATTTTTATTTTTTTAATAATAAATATTAATTACTTATTTTTTAATATAATTAATTAAGTTTTTTATTTTTTTGTTTTTTATTTACGGGTTTTTAGTTTTATAATTTTATTTTATTAATATTTTATTTTTTAAAATATTAACTTCTTAGTTTTATTAATAACGGAAATTCTCGAGGTATACTTTTTTAAAAGTTTATCGGTAATCTTATTATTATTAAAGTTTTTTATACTTATATCTGTTTATTATATTAAGTTTTATTAATTAAAAAATTTTTAAAATATTACGGACTTTTTATATTTTAATATATCGGATATAAAAAATAATATTAAAGTTTTAATTTGTAAATAATAATAAAGTTGTTAATAATATCCGTAAAAAAAGTTTAATAATATTTTTATTATTTGTTTAATAAAGTATATTTAAAAATAGTTTAATAATTATATTCGTATTTAAATTTAAACTATAGTTTTAAATTAAAAACTAAAAAATAAAAACGAGTAATTAAATATAAGAATAAATAAATGTTTATATAAAAAGACTTTAATTATTTTTTTCCGTACTAATTTTTTTTTAAATTACTGTAAACTAGTAAGTTTAGATTACCGTAAGTTAGTAAGTTTAAATTACTATAAACTAATAAGTTTAAATTACCGTAAGTTAATAAGTTTAGATTACCGTAAGTTAATAAACTATTACGTAATTATATACCCCGACCGATATATATTTTAATATTATATCTTTCGAGGTATACTTTTCTATTCCCCGCGCTAGGCCTGCCAACGGGCTATTCCCCTCTTGTTAAATCGTAACAATAACTTTACGTTTAAAAAATACTTTTAAATATTATAAAGTATAAAGTATATACTCCGTATTTATTTTAAATATATATATATATTTATTTTTTTATATTACTTTTATATTATAATATAACTCTTTAAAAAAGTGGATTATATATTATATAAAGTTAACAATATATATTATTTTAATAAAACATTTCTTTAACTTTTAAAAAAATTTAATATTTTAATTTTTTATTTTTAAAGTTATAATATAAAAATAATATTTAAAGGGATAAATATAATAATTAAACTTATATTATATATTATATATATATATTTAAATATTCCTCGAAGTATAATATTATATTTTAAATATTATTAATATTACTTTTAAATTAAAATAATAAACTTAATAAATATAATTAATTAAATTTATATTATTAATATTATCGCGTTAAGATTTTTATATTAACCGCGTAATAATATAATATTAATAAAGAATATATTAACTTTAACTTATTTTATTAAAAAGCTTCGCTTTTATAAAACGTATTTAATTTAATAAATTAAGTTTTTAAAAAAAATAAAGCTTAAATATAAAGAAAGAGTTTTTAATTTATTTATTAATTTATTAACTTATTAACTTATTAACTTATTAACTTGTTAATTTATTAATTTATTAACTTATTAACTTATTAATTTATTAATTAATTAATTAATTTATTTATTTACAGCTTTTATTATAAGTTTCCCTTTAATATTTAAATTAAAAAAAAGTTTTAAAAAGTCGTTTTTAATAAATATTTAAATTAAATAATTACTTATTCGATTTTTATTATATTATTAAAATTAAAAGCCTTTTTAATAATAAAGCTTTTTAATTTTTAAAAACAATTTATTTAATATTATAATATATTTATAAAAAGTGTATTAAAGTCTTATAAGTTTATAATATTTAAATAAAGCCCTTTTATATTTTTTTTTAATAATTTTTATAATAAATTTTAATTTATTAATTATACTTATATAAAATAATAATAAATTTAAAAAATACGTTTAATTATAAAAAAATTATACGTATTATTATTAACTTTAAAAAAGTTATAAGTAATTATTAAATTATAATTAACAAAGTTAATAAACTTGTTAATAAAGATTAAAAAAACAAAGTTGCGGACGAGTTTTTTTATATAATATAGTTAAATGAGCTCTTGTTCTTAAAAGAGCGCGTAAATTGTTTAATACAAGATGATTTAAAGGATGATCCTATATTAATCAAGCAAGCAAACCGTTTTTTAAAGGAAATTTATATTCTTTAAGAAAAAGCAACCTGTTAAAAAGAACTCACAGATAGTCTTAATAAGAAGCCCTTTAAGCTGTTATTATTATTAGCTGTAAGCTCAAGATCTATTCAATTTAACAACCCGGAAAGTGACCCTTAATGGAACCAATTTCTATCGTTTTAAAAATATCTAAAGAACTTTAATTTTACACAAACAGAAGGTGGGAGTCGGACTGGCAACTTTTAACCAGGTTTGCCCAAATGCGTGCTCGCTCATATCAGTACAAGTACTGATAAGTCATCTTGGCAACTAATAATCTCGACTAGTACCGATCAGTTCAACCAACTGAATTGGGGACGGCAGCCGAAGCACTGTCGTGATCTTTGGATAAAACGTCTGGAAAACAGCTTACCCGAACCCATTGTTAACAACTTGAGAAAATTAGAGAAAATCTCAGACGGATTTATAAAATGGGCCGGTGAACCGAAAACGAGAGATGCGAATTGGAGCGCCAGATCCTATGACCTCCAAATGAATCACAAGAATAACTCCTTGGAAATCCCGGTTCGCCTCCTAGGGATTCTGGCAACTTGGGGGCCAGACGGTGAATATAAGCCCTCTTGTGCTTTGGACTACTATCGCTTTCAGGTAAAAAAGCCACAATATGCTGAACTTCAAGAAAGGAAGGAAAAAGACGGCTCACGGCGTGTATTCTCGACCAAGTCCTGTGCAGAGTGGACTGGTCTCCTAGAATGGTGCAATCAGACTGAAGTCTGGCCTACTAGCGATGAATCCAGCGAGGGTCCTGCGCTGACTGGTTGATTCTTTGGCTCTTCATTCCACCAGCCAGCTGCGAACAACACATTGGTTGGCTGGCTACTCGGTCCCAGCCAGAGGATAAAGCGCTAGCCCACTCCGATTTAGACGTTGAAGAGATAGTAGTTGGGTTTAAGGACACGACTTACGATGGTTGACGCCCAGTAAGATAAACCTTGTCAGGTCACTCTTGGCATGTTAAACTAATGGGCCTATAGAAATCCAGCCGTCCTATTCCGTACATGTGGAAGTATTTTATAATTCGAGCCCACTTGCGCGTGTATCGAGTCTGACCTGGACGTGCAGCGATTAACCCGATTTTGTTATACCTGATTATATTACTCAACTTTAATATAAAACTTGGGCCGGGTAAAATATCTGAAGTACTTTTATGTTATAGTTATATAATCGCAGTTATATTAAATTATTATAACTCCGTATTTAATTTATTAATAAATATAAAATATAATAATATAAAAATTAATATAATAATATAATTTGTTACGCGATTTATATATAATTTATAATATAATTAAACGTGTTTTAAAAATATATTAAAATTTTATAATAAAAAAAAAAAACAAAATTACGAAATTATTTTAATAACCGTACTTATTTATTATTAAGTTATATAATTAAAAATTATTATAATTATAAAATAATTATAAGTTTTATTATTTAAATATTACGTAATAATAATTATTTATATAAATATATAATATAATTTTAAGTTTTTATTAAATTTATTAAAAAATATAAAATTTAAAAATATTAATTAATAATTATTATTATATTATAAATAATAATTATAAATAAATAATAAATAATTATAATTAAATTATAATTATAATAATGTTTTAATAAATTAATTAATTAATTATTTAATTTAATAATATTAAATAAATAAATACGAAATAAATATAATAATTAATTTCGCGGTTTTTTTTTTTTTTTTTTTTTATTATAAAATTTTAATATATTTTTAAAACGCGTTTAACCGTGTTATAAATCGCGTTATAAATTATATTATTATATTAATTTATATATTATTATATTTTATATTTATTAATAAATTTAATATATAATTATAAAAACTTAACAAGTTATAATTATATAGTTTTAAATCTTTTAATAAAAACAATAAAATAAGCTGCGATATAAAAGTACTTCTAATAAGTATTCCACCCTGCCCGAGTTCTGTACTAAAATTAAGTGGTTTGGTCGGGTCTAGCAGAATCGGGTTAGTCGCTACACGTCCAGGTCAAACTCGATACACGCGCAGGTGGGCTCTATAATTCGGTACTCTGTACTCCGTACTCCGTACTTATACTGAAAAACGCGCCGTGCAAGGGGTACAGAATGGGTTAGGCGGCTTCCGAAAAAAGCTACAGAGACGCTAAAATACAATGGGTCAGCCCCACTGACCCGCACTACATGCCAAGACACGTTCTACCCCCCTCTAACTCGTAGATTAGCGCGTTTGTATGGGACTTATCACACACCACGCGTAGTAGGTAATACGAACTCGATAAACGGAATTGGCACAGCGATAATTACTCCGTGTATTTCTGACAGTTGTTATCCCTGGTAGGTGTAGATAATATCTAGAAGATCTCCATTGCCCACTGCAGGTGTGCCCACTATCCTGTAAAAGAGAGCTATTTGAGATTGGAGTTCCCTAGGGCAGTATTATGGAGTACCTTAACCTACTTAGAGATATGTGAATATGTGAATACTTCCAGGTTGTCTCTCATGAAAAATACTTAGCCTAGCATGTTATTTATCAGTGTTTAGATCCCGCAGATCATCGTACCAGTATCACGAGTAGGTAGTGCGTAATTATTTATTTGGCGCAGGAAGACAATCATTGCTAGGCAGCCCGAACACATCCATCCATCTCATAGAACCCTTTCCTGAAAACCTAAGGTCCTACTAAGCAGCATAGAGATCCTTATGCGCCGCCTTCAAGAGGTCAGCAGCCTTCTCTCCCACCATATACACGGCGTTCTGGATCCGACAGGTCGGGATGAGGGGCATCACGGAAGCATCCGCGACGCGCAGGTTCTTGACGCCGTGCACCCTGAGCGCCGAGTCGACGACGCCCTGCCCGACGTCCTTCGACAGCCGCGCCGTGCCGCACGGGTGGAAGGCCGTCTGGCAGCGGTCGAGCACGGCGTGGCGCATGGCGGCGTCGTCGTCCAGCGGCATGTCCCAGGGGTATTCCCCGACGACAATATCCTTGAAGCCTTCCCCTTTTGTCAAAACGTCGTACGTGAAGCGCACGCCCTGCCGCATGCCCACGATGTCCAGCTCGTCTGCGAAGAAATTCAGATTAATCGCCGGCTGCACCAGCGGGTCTGCGCTCTGTAGTGTTACTTCGCCGGGGGGAGAGACGGGCTGCACTAAGTCGACCACGACGCTGACGTAGCATCCCTCTTTGGGCACGGGGTAGTGCCATTGGAACGCGGTGCCGAACATAGACACGAAGTCGAGCTCGAAGTGCGGTTCACCCTCGGGGCAGAACGGGTCTACGCCGCCGTTGGCTGCCTTGCGCTCGCGGTAGAGTTTGTCCTGTTCGAAGTAGTCGTCGATGCGGGGGAATCCCACAAGCTCCAGGAGACCGGAGGCGGCTGGTCCTGTGCTGCTTTGCTTGTATTCCACGATCGCGGCCGCGTTCTCGGGGCCCGGGCGGAGCAGGTGGTTGTCCATCCCGAACCCGTCCTTGACCCGAAGAACGAACGGGACAGCGGGATGGTCGCTGAGGTTCTGGCCGACGTGCGGTGAGTCGACGATAGTGCGAATCCCGTGCTGGGTGAGATGGTCTTTAGGCCCGATGCCGGACAGCATGAGAAGCTTGGGCGTCTCGAAGACACCTTGAGATACGATGACCTCGCGAGTAGCGTAGAAGCTGACTTCTTTGCCCGTCTTGTCAATCACCGTGACGCCCTTGGCGGTCTTATCCGCCTCGTTGATGATCAGCTTCTTCGAATGCGTCTCGTCCATGATCGTGACGTTGGGCTTATTCCTGACAAACAAGAAGGAACCCGATCTCTTTCCGTGGTAGATGGAGTCGACGCAATGGTTCAGGCCAATCATCGTGCCATCGTAAATGTTCTCGGTAACTTTGTGACCCCGGGAGGTCCAGGCTTTGGTAAGGCGCTCGCGAAACGGGGCCAGCTCGTCTAACAGCTCGGCGTGCGAGATGGGCAAGGGGCCGTTGGTGCCGAGTTTCTTCAGATCTTTGGAATGCAACCCCTTTTCATCGTGGTATGTGGCTGGCTTGCGGAAGTAAGGGAGTATGCGGTCCCATGCCCAATCCTCACCACCGAACTTGGCCGCCCAGTTGTCGAAGGTGACTTTGCACCCCGGGATCCAGGTGAAGTAGTTTAACGTCGAACTGCCTCCCAGGCCTTTTCCACGTGTGTTCGGCTTCTCGATACGCTCGTAGTCGTCTCTCTTGACCATTGTGGTCTTGTATCCCCAGTCGTACTGGGTACCTCGGAGAGACATAGCCGATGATGGGGTCGTGATTTCTTCGATCGAGTCGGTGTGCGCGACTCCGGCTTCGATTACGAGTACGCTGACATTCGGGTTCTCAGCAAGTCGACCCGCGACAACATTGCCAGCGGTGCCTCCACCGACGATGATGAAGTCGTAGTGCGATTCTTGAGGCGCCATGATGGATTAGATGCTAGTAACAAGAGATGTTGTGTTGGTTGTGGAGGTCGTGGAGGATGTAAAGAATACATGATACAGAAGCATATAAAGAGCTGTCAAACAATCATAACCATATAGAAAATGACCCTGATGGCAGATGAAATCATAATGACGGATTGAAGCCAATGGTAGATGAGATAAAGATGATGGGTGGGTGGCATGATGGGTTGCACGACTGTCTGTCTTGGATGCAGTAATTGTGATGGATGAGGTTGTATAATTGTCGGGAATAAGATAACAATGATGGCGAAGAATATCCGGAACAAGACAATATTGACTGTATGGAATATGGAAGCGAATCAAAATATTGAAATTTAGTAGTCTTTCAGGAAGCTGCTCTACCGTACTATCCTCCGGACGTATCTCGCAATGCTAGAAAGTCTTTCAGGCCCTGTAAGGAAATCTCTAGCATCATGAATAAGATGATTTTGACAACGCAATCAGCGCTATGCTAGATCACAATCTCCTATGAGTTGATTCGAACCGGTATCCTTGGTATGAATTCTTCGCGATATCTTAACATCGCAGTATATGAGAATGTTCGGTGTTCGGAGGAGGAGATGCTATGACCGGACAATTCCCGGTATCCGTATCATTGGCAGTCGGTATTCCCGGAACGTACGACCGGGATTGGTTGCTTACACATCGCCCGCGGCCTAGCGCCCGACCCTGCATGTATCAAAACCTTAGCCCGTGGAACAGCTCCTCATACCTCCGTGATCTTCAAGCGTTTTGGGGGCCATCACCGTACAGATGCCGCACTGCGCAGCCGTTGGCCGGATGTGGTCTTGTCTCCAAAGGCGGGAGCCCAGCGGGTGCTCCGCATGCAACAATCTCTGCCCAACCTTGAAGTTGCTCTAGATTCCGACCGTGAATTCAAAACTACGAATCAGCGTTGACTTATTTGAATGTACGTATGAAATGACGTACCGCTAAACATGATGGCAGAAAGTCTAATCAGTAAGTATCTATAGAAGATCCATGAGCCAATGAGCGCAACAAGCTAAGTCAGCATAGACTGCGGTCTTGAACCGCACTCCGCATGCAGTGCAAATGCCGAGGCGGATTTGGAGATGCAGGTCTCCTCAGCGAATGGACGTCATTCGCGACCAGCGCAGCTCTAAGCAGATCACCGCCCGAAGCCACGGGCGCGCCGCACCGCACTCTAGTACTAACAACGTTCAAAATTCGCGTGATCCTATCGTTACTCACCGACAAAAATTATTCATGGCTACATAGAGGCGCGTTCCGAAGCCGAAGCCGAAGCCGACCTTGGACTCTGCGGGATTGCTGCCGCACGTCGGCGGACGATCGCTAGCTATATACTTCGTATGCGGACGTATATATATCGTCAGGCGGACTACTAACTTAGCAGTATGCTTTTGAAGGCAGTCAACACAGCACTGAAACAGCCTCTTCCTCGAATTTCAGCGCATAGCATAATCAAAACGTGGACACGGCCTGCGTATATACACAACAATATCAACTTTGCCAGTCCCATTCGCTGCCGAACTATAGTCACCATGAGCCCGTCTCAGCCCGTCGACGCGGGTCTCTCGAGTTCAGCCACGTTCATAGTTCTATCAGTCAACGACAAGGAGAGCTCAATCTCAACTGTTCGAAATGTGTTGTCCAGCGTTCCCGACATCGCCAAGAACATATCAATTCGCGACAGCAACGCCAATCTCAGCTGTGTTGTCGGCATAGGGAGCCGGATCTGGGATCCCTTAACGCGGCTCCCTCGGCCGGCAGAGCTGCATCCTTTCACGGAGGTCCGTGGCGCCAAGCAGACGGCGGTGTCTACACCAGGCGACATCCTGTTACACATCCGCTCAGAACGGCGCGACATGTGTTTCGAGCTCGAAAGGCAGCTCATGGACCAATTAAGCGACAACGTGCGAGTCGAAGACCAGACCGTCGGGTTCCGTTACTTCGACGCGCGGGATCTTCTAGGCTTCGTAGACGGGACGGCGAACCCCGTCGGCGCGGAAGTCGATGAAGCCGTCCTAGTAGCCGCCTCAGACGGCAGCGACGCGACCACTATTGGCGGGAGCTACGTCGTGATCCAGAAGTACCTGCACGATCTGAAGGGGTGGAGGGGTCTATCGACGGAGCAGCAGGAGGCAATTATCGGGCGCACGAAGCTCGACAACATCGAGCTGGACGACGCGGACGAGCACACGCAGCAGGCGCACAAGACGCTCGCGACGATCGAGGACGAACTCGGGAACGAACATGCCGTGTTAAGGGATAATATGCCGTTTGGGTCGCCGAGTACGGGGGAGTTCGGCACGTATTTCATCGCGTATACGCGCCAGCTGTGGGTCGTCGAGAAGATGATGGAGCGCATGTTCGTGGGCAGTCCGCGCGGGCTGCATGATCGCATCTTGGACTTCTCGACGCCGGTTACGGGGTGCACGTTCTTTGCGCCTTCGATTAGTACGCTGACGGCGTTGGGGGATGATGATTGATGATGGGCTTTGTTGTAATATTTTATCTCCATTATCTGCCGGAATTATAACTATCAATTTGGGTATTTCAGAGGCATATATACTTGGAGCTCTGTTCCCTTTCCGTCGGCCCCTTCTGGCCCTTGGAATATTGACCCGAGACTGCTCGAATCACACAGTAAACGCGGTTCTATGACCACTCGCTAATTATGAAACGTGGGAACTAGAATTATGGAGATGCTGGCCAGAACTTGATTTTCTCCATTACCTCCGTAGTCTTAGCCACATATGCACAGCTACAGCAAGTGTCACCAAGACTTAAGAGATGATATCCCAGAGAGACAAGTCCGTGTTTAATCATGAGTATGAGTAGTTCCAAGATCCCCCTTCCTATGAAAAAAATACACGCCCATATAACCCAAATTTCCAATTGTACAATTTACCAAGATCGCCATGCCAATTGCTATACACCCAATAAACGCATACCTTAGCGTGTTGTACTCATAATCTGAGCTGCTGTAACCGTCCGACACACTCCGAACTCATGATCGAGGTAGGTACTAACCGTATACGAGTCGACTGATGGAGGATCACTAGTGGTTATTGTCACAATTTGTATTGATTAAGGCAGATGTGGTGTTTCGGGATGATAGAGTCGGACATAACAACTTGGAGTAAGTGCGCGGCAGCGGTTGTAGGGCCAGTAACACGCTGTAGTAGTTATTATCGTCCTGCTCACGAGCCACAAGATGATGCACATGGCAATCAGCCGAGAAACCCAGGCATATTCGAAGTCGAAAACAGGGAGAGAGGTCAGCCTGTAAAGCTATTGAGCGTAGCTGCCGATATGGTTCGAGCTTTCGCAATCAGAAAGCTAGCTGGCCTTGACTTTAGGAGGTAATACAATTTTTGCGAACCTCTTTATACCCTGATACCAAATGACGATTTCCTCCTCCGCCCAACCTTGCTTCTCAATGTCCTTGAGCTGCTCCCAGCTGACCACACAGTAGACAACCTCTATCACAGGGTCAGTGGAAGGGATGTTGTACTCGCCCGGCAACTCTAAGCTCGTAGTTTCCGAGGTGAAAGTTTGAGGAGTCGATTCAAGGTTGAGAAGCTTTTGTAGGTCTTCAGGAGATGATACGATAGTACCAGCCTTAATAACAATGGGGAAGCTTTTTGGTGGCAATTCCAGCCTCTCGTCAATACCCTTAGCCCATCTCTCTTGAATTTCCCTGTCCCTGGGGTCCATGTCTCTAAGCTTGAATAATTTCTTCAGCGACGGGGGGATTCGTGCCGTCGAGACGTTCCACCGCTTTCGACGCTTGCGGTTGGTGTTAATGTCTGATGTTTCGGATGTGTAGTTGGTGCTCGAGGCAGAGCGCGGCGCCTCGCGCATCTGGGATAAGGTTTGACCCATACTTGTTGAGGTGCTTCTCCGCTGCTGGTGCTCTGACCTGCTTAATAGAAACGAGGGTCGAGATCCGTCTAGCGAGCTAATGCTATGTCGGGGAGTCAGGAATAAGGCTATCTTGGATGGAATTCAAAGCTCGTATAGCGTGCTGGCGTTTGACGTGCGATATACGCAATATTGTGAGAAGATGTGTGGGCAACGAAAGAATATACCTAATTTTATTGATGCAGGCCGTAGCGACAGAGACACTACAAGGAAACAAATGAGAGTGGAAATATCCAAGACCCGAAGGGATCTTTTCAGGGGGGAATAGCGAGTAGTGGGCCAGCTAGTGCACTGTACTCCGTAGCCTACCAGTGCTCCGCCCTGGGCTTATGGCTCTGCCAACGCACTGGTTGGTGATAGTCAAAGATCTTGGATCTAACGTTGTTGAAACAGATGCAGTGTGGTGCAGTTTTGGCAAGTACTGGTGTATATCTACTTAATTAATCAATATGATACTCTCCACTCCGTACCATAGGGCCAATATTATCTGCTGTGTTACCCTCCATGACCAGCTACATATGTTATTTTGATCATCACGGGTATAGTTGCGCGCATCATAATTGGGCTGAATGAAATCATACTATGGGCGCATGTTCATTGCTGCGGACTGAGACGAAACAAATGACGTATCAGGATTTCAAGTTATCATGGGCGTACAATGCGCGGCCAAGAAACGTATCAACGCCTCTCTGTTCCTTATATCATGTCATTCGTCCCTGTCCCAGTAAGCTGTGTGCCAATATGTGTACGAAGTAGGTACCTAGGTACTGGAGTAGAATGCATGTTACACACACATAAATAAGTTACATTGTGAGATAGCGGAGGCATCAGAGCCGCGACTTGTAAGATGTAATTTACAAATGATGTGAGAAACAACTGGCGTAGTTATCTGTCTACTAAGTCTCTGAGGAAGATTGGGAATAGTGCCAGGTTATATAGAGAAATAGAAAAGTTGAAATTCAACTAACGTCCCTTAGGCTAAACCACTCGCACTGTCTCGGTGCTTATTGCGGTGATTGCCCAGCACGAAAACAAATGTATAGAACAAACGTGCAGAAGACATGGGTATAGTGGGCGAAAAATCCAGATTCCTTGACAGCCTTTGAGTGTTAAGGTGTTACCCGTGGAATGCCGAAGATACACTCACCTGCAGACACTCGCCTATATTCTACGTGTCCAACACAAATCTGGTGAAAAAGCTAATTATGGCACAAGCCTGCAGCCAAGATAAGTCACGCAACAGGTTCTCGAATGCCGCTGAGATGGCACCGTCACGTTGGCTCCCAATTGTACGATACAGAATATTTGCCGTATAAACTCGCATATAACTAACGTCATCCTGTCAAAAGCAAAGACCCGTGGAGTTTCTAGATTCTAAATCACACTTTTCAACTCGCCGTAATAATGTCCGAACTGTATTTCGGTATCGAGATAGAAATTTACGTCTCCCCAAAAGGAAATCTAAAAGAAAAGATACTCAAGAACAATTGGCACAATGGCATTAATTCGAGGGTCAAGGACGATAAGAAATGGAACCAGAACCTCCAGTGGCTTCGCAGAGGGCTTGTCGAAGTACTGATAGCAGCGGACGTTAAGGCCGGACTAATCGTTTCAAAAGATCACATACAATGGTATACCCGCAGAACACCGAAGAACGAAATACAAAGGAGTAGAAAACGACAGATTCGCTAACATTAAGTGTTATTAGGGCGATCGTTGAAGAAACTATTGATCCTTTCGAAAGATATTGTATGTAACCTCTTTTACTTTGCATAGAAACAGCAAATTCGCTAAATTAGTTCAAAGGGGGGGTAGAGCTCGTCTCCATGGTCTTGAATAAGCCCGAGGACTTGAACCGAGAGCTTGATGTTATATTTAGCACACTCTATAAGTGGACAAATGTCGCCACTCTGCCCGCCTCCTGTGGTACGCATATACATGTGTCCTTGTCTGGTCCGGGTACCTTTCTCAACCGCCCCAAGGGCTTCAAGTTGGATCAACTAAAAGCCCTACTCAAAGCGGTAGCTTTATATGAGAGACCTATCATCCAAATATTGCCGACATCTCGAAAGCAAATTCAATATGCTGTACCTAATTTTTCAAGTACAGTAAGTAAATTCACATATTACATTAGCCCTGGGGGCTATCTTCCGTCACCGGGCCCGTGTATACTTACTCGCAAGCACTAAATCTTTTTTAGACACCACACAAAGAGATGCAGCCACTATATGACCAAGTGCAAAAGAAGGGTTGGCATCCGCTATTCGAGTATATTAGAAAGCAGAAAAATCAAGATAATATCATCAATCTTGCAGGCAACTCGAAGTCTGACCACACAAAGAGGTACACTGCATGGAACTTCAGCAATATCGGTAATGATAGGAGAACACTAGAGTTTCGCAGTCCACCAGGGGTTGTAACGTCCGAAGACGCCAAGTTCTGGGCAGCTTTTACCGTGGCCTTCGTTAGCGGAGCCATTTACGCAGAAGAAAAAACATGGCAGCCTGAGGAATCAGTCAAGACGTATTACAATATCCCATCACTTCAGACATTTATCCGTATTGGTGCCAGTCATCTAGCCGATTCCCAGTTATGGAATAAAGCTCTACTTCTCGAACGGAAGGATATATGGAAGAAACAAAAGTAGCATGCAGTTCAAGACACTCGCAGTGTTTAGGCTCACCCCTTTAGTAGCTTACGGTATGGCGGTCGGAAACAAAGAGATGATCACCTCAGCAATTCGAAAGTGACTCCGAGGACCCAATAAGACTTCCAGTCCCCAGCCCACGAGTTTGTCGCCCCCATTTTCAAGGACGATCATCAGAGGGATAGTCAATATGCATTCTGATTGTGGGAACGGCTAGCTAGGATTTATATCTAGGTTTCCAATTGACAATTAAGTATAGACGAAACTTCTTTCAGAAGTTGATTAAATATGTGACGTATAGTAGATTAATTTTTCTTAAGTCAAGGAAGGTCACACAGTATGCAAGTAGACACCTAGTCATAGATAAAGTATTTTGAATCCAGAAGGAACCAACATCGTGATTTTTCCGTCACGTCTGTGGAGGTCAGTGAATGACAGCACACTTCTATTATTATATGTAACGAGCTACTTATGTCCCAAGCATGCCCTCAACTAGACACAAAACGCCACCCATGCATCACCGAACACATGAAAATTCCTAGACAGCGCTAGAGTCCACGGTATTTTTCGGTACAATGATTCTCGCGAACCTGTTATGATCATTGTACCAAACAACAATCTGCTTCTGCGCCCTGCCTTTCTGAATCTCACAAAGCTGCTCCCAGTCAACCTCGCAGTAAACCACCTTTCTACCTGGCAACTTAAGGTCTTCAATGCTTGTAACCGAAGTTTCAGGGTCGGCGTCAGTCGTCTCGGGGCCCACGGCCGTAGTAGTGGGAGTTTCAGTGTCCACGGCCGTAGTCTTTGTGGTGAAAGTTTTCGGAGTCGATTCGAGACCAAGCATGTCCTTCAGGTCTTGGGGGGTCGATATACAGGTGCCAGCCAGAATGATAATAGGAAAGACTAGATCCGGCACTTCTATCTTATTCTCGATACCTAGGCGGAATCTCTCTTGGATTTGCTGGTACCTGATTTCCGCCGGGTCTTCTTCCTCTTCAACACCCTTCACAAATGCCTTGGCTCGGGAGGGCATCTGGGATAGGTTTCGAAGCTTGTGGGGGATGTTCATGTTTGATGCCTCGAGTATCAAGTCGTTGATGTTGGCCGATATATGATGCAGATCCTGGGATATCTGGGATGAGGCTCAAGTCTGGAGTATTGTGTTAGCGTTCAAGGATACTTACAGCATCAGAATGTGTAGAGGCTCTCATAATATATTCTAATACTAAGTCTAGACGGCAGCAACAGAGATGACGCAAGAAACAAAGGACGACGGCGGAAACTTCCAACAATCGGAGAATTTGAGGGCTTGTTGGTAATTTCATTGGATGACAACAACAGGCGAGCTGAATCGATTTGTTTATTTCATTCAAAGAGGGTAGTACAGTATGTCTGAGAACGCACCCTTGTCGGGATGGAAGCATACTTTCAGGCCTATCAAAATATTTCTACTAACAACAATAAAACAATTCCGTTGTGAAGACCAGGAAATGACGACACACTTCTATTGTGATATCTATCAAGATGCTACATCCCCAAACTCCCTTCGAAAGCACAGAATGCCGTCCATGCATCACTGTCTAATTATGTAACACATTACAGCGTCATCTCCCGCCAGCAGGAGCGACTCCCTGAGGAATATCCACACGCCCCTATATACAGAAAACTTGAGGCCTCCAACTCGATTCGACTCTGATCTAGAGAGAACCGACGAAGCCACACTCCCTCGCGTCCTGGGGCGACTCGACGACCAAGCGCGCAGCACACTTGCCGTCCGTGGCACAGCACGTCGACGCGCAGTCAGCGTCGCTGATGCACTGGCCGGTGATGAACTGGGCGCCGTTACCCGCGCCGACGTTCTGGGCGCCGGGGGCGTTGGGGTCCAGCGTGAAGCTGCCGACATTCGACCCGGCACTTCCATTACCATTTCCGTTCGCATTTCCATTTCCATTCCTGTTGCCACTCCCGTTTGCATTTCCGTTGTTGTTATTGTTACTGTTGCTGGTACCAGAGCCGGCGCCGGCATTGCCATCACCGAATCCGCAGCCCGTCTTCCCGTTCTGGGTATCCGCCTGCAGGCCCGAGCAGACGCCGATGCTGCCTAAGGTCGCGCAGCATGCAGTATTTAGGGCACAGTCCAATGTGCTGATGCACTGGCCGCCGATGAATTGCTCGTGGTTCTGGTTGCCTACGTGCGGGGCGCCGGCAGGGTCGGGTAGGTTGGCACGGCGGGTTGGGCTCGCTGTGGCTGTGAGTGCGACTTGGAGATGTTAGTCTCATGATATTGATTGCTGTTGGCTTTTGCGTTGTTTATAGATATTACTTACGAGCCAGGATGGCGGCAGCGGCGTTGACGAATCGGACCATTTTGACGGTGGGTTGGATTGAAATTGGTTGGTGATGGAGGTTATTAATTAGTTATTATTGTTAAGGTTGTGTTGAATGCTGTGCCAGAGACTTGCTCTTGGGATGATGTTAAGATGTGATGATGATGGTGATGATTGATTTGAGATGAACTAATAGCCTTCCGAGCTCTCCCATCTTATATACACATTGCAATGATATATCCATCTGTGAGGATAGGGTATATGCTTTCTTGCTAGAACTATGGAGCTCGACAAGCCCGAGCTCATAACACTCGTGAGGCTCAGTTACGTGAGCCTCCGACGTCCCTTGTTTGAGGGGGTGAGTCTCGTTCTATGCAAGGACGTGGCATATGTTGGAACTTGGAGTCAACTGTATCACTTAGCAAGACCTTTTTTGGTTGTTCTGTTTGGGATTGCTTGTGCTACCCAAGATATCGGTCCTTAGGCTGCTCTATCTGGGGAGACATCATAGCGAGGGGAACGGGTAATGGGCACCGACTTGCAATGCTGAAGAAAAGCACGAAGTGTTATGGAATACTCTAATGAATTAATTACCGTTGGTTCATTGGCCCATATGAGGGGCAACTGTAGTCTGTGGGCAGCATTTCCACCCATGTCGGCTCGGATAATTTTCTAGATTCGATGGATCCCCAGATTTTCGAAACGATCATGAAGACGCCATCAAAGCCGCAGCGGCAGGGCCGGGTGGCTTACATGAATCAGTACGGGATGTATAGGTAGGTAGGCGCATGTGCATAAGATCTGCCGATCATGGCAAGTTGTCCCGGCTTACCCCTGAGTAAATGCTTAGCTCCGACCAACAATATGCAAAGCAGCTGGACAGATGCAGCCTAAAGCGGAGATTCTCAACAACCTCTAGAAAGGGGCTAGGAGGATAAACTCCCCTCATGCTGTGAGACGTCCGTTGTTGTTTTGCGAGCTTAGTGGAGCGGCGCCGAGCGTCGCGCCGCCTCCGTCACGGAGCTGAGATGCAGCCGCCGCATCCCATCCGGAGCTGAAACTCCCAAGGCGACGATAGTTTTACTAAATTGGGGAGCCAGACATAGAAGTAGAAACAGTCAAGAAAATGGCAATGTTTGAATCAGCTGGAACTAGAAGGTTGAAAGAGAACGAGACGACCTTGGAAACTTGCTAATAATTTTGGCTCCCCCGATCCATACGTGCGGACTTGTCTACCGTGATGAAACGCCACCAGCGCCTGATGCGACGATTGCCGCGCAGACGGGGAGGATATTAGATCGACTTAGCATATTGAAACTGTGGAGAAGCGCCAATTGAGAGAAGCAGTATTCGAAGCTCTATGCGAAATTTCGATAGAAAGACCGGGTGAGGGATTTCGTCGCACTAGAACATTTAGGATCTCTTCTGAAACTTCACGGTGGTGTTGCAATGCAGCCGCCGGCTAGCTCTCGAGATACGTCATTAAACAACTTACATAAACATCGAATACCCTACAGTACAGCATCTAATCGGCTTGGTATAGAATTTTGGAGCTTCCGCTTCGAGAAGGTCGCTGCTCTTGTTCAATTAATCCAGCAATACAATAATTCAAATATCATGCTCTGAGTGGGCTTGTTTCATGCCTTTGGAATGTCTCTCGTAATGGATATCGCGAGATGGTTTCATGGCGATGACCGTCTTTAATGCGCGCAGAATGAGCAGTTGCCAATATCGCAGTGGCAGTGTTGAGCGCTCTTGTTTTCATTCCATGTCTACTGGCATGGAGTGAGGCTAAAATGGCCGGTCGTACGCACGACACGCTTGATGATATGCAACACAGGAGATATAATCGCATGGGATAAGTCATGAACGTTGGAATGAAAATGCTACGTGCGTCAGAAAAGCGCCGATGAAATCGTTCGCTGTAAACATCACTGGTCAATCTTCACGATATGTAGATCTCAGAATGAAACGGCACCGAGACGGACAAAATAACTCGATGCCGAGATTAACGAAGGATCTCTTTCCTCTAGAAGCGTTCACAACGACGAAGAGCCGTCAATAACGTTGTGCGATGCCCGACGAAACAAGACATCGCCGGTCGAACGCTCCGAACTATCTGAAGAGGAAAGGAAGAAAGGCTTCACAAATGGCGGAGCGCCCGGGGATTTTCTACTGGTCGCGTCGAGAGCACAGACCATTTTTGAAACTGATTGCAGCTGATTTCAGCTGAGTCCAGCTGCCTGTCGCGGCTCATGTTTAGCAGGCATAGGTTGGTATTAGCGACGTCCCGATTGGCTGGCTGGGACCTCGGGAAACGTTGGCCCCCACTTCGGAATTGCTGCCGGCCATGAACGCATCATGAACTTGGATCAAGCCCCCAACTTGCTACAATAGGCCAACGTCTACGAAATCGCAGCGCAAGCCACCGGGCCGCAACGACTTGAACCTCATACCCGATAGCAATACATATCCCACTGCCGACTGGGATATCCCGCCCGCCAAGATGAGCGCACAGAGAGTCGGCATCAGGGCGCTGCAGCAAGGTATGCGAGCTTTGGACCCATGGACGGATTCATGCCATGGCATTTCACGATATGAGGACCTTTCACAATTGATAGCAGTTCTTAGCCCCCGGAGAGAACATATCAATTTTCATTCGCATATTTATACACGAGCAAGGAAACTAGACTAACATACCAAACGCAGTTGCGCGACCCAACGCCTTCTCGCAGACCCTCCCACGAGTCCTCCTCACAAGCCTGCAGACCCGGTACGAAACCGTCCTCACCTCGCTAAACCGCCTCTACACCTCTCGCCATCCCTCCAACACCGACAAAACTCAGCATCCATACTAACACCCCCCAATAGCCCAGCATCCACAAAACCCGTAACCCCAACCGAAGCGCAGTCCCTCCTCGCCTCTCAACGGATCCAACGCCCCGTCGCCCCCCATCTATCCGCATACGACTACGCGCAAACCTGGTTCTCAGCCTCGGTCTGGACGCGCATCACAGGCGGCGGGTTCGCGGGCGCGCTGTACATATTCTCGATCACGTACCTGGCCGCGCCCTTGACGGGGTGGCATTTAGAATCCGCGTCCCTAGCCGCCGCCGCGGCTAGCTTACCGATTGCCGTCAAGGGCGGGCTGAAGATGTTTGTCGCGTGGCCGTTCGTTTTCCACTTGTACAATGGCGTGCGCCATTTGGCGTGGGACTTGGCGCTGGGCTTCGGGAAGCCTGTGATTAAGGCCGGGAATTGGGGGATTTGGGGCGCGAGTCTTGTTACTGCGCTGGGCATTGTGGCATTTGTGTAACTTGGGCATGAGGTCGAGGGATGGGATTAAACCTACCTGATGTGAAATGGGGCAATGCATACCATATGTAGGCAAAAAGCGAGAGAAGAAAGGAAACCTACGATTACGCTGTAGGTATAGGGTGAGGGAAGGATGATGGCTGGATGTGGCGGTAGTGTCACTACTGTCTTGGGCCCAGAATAGCAGCTAGACGTCTACCCATTGGCTACTGTTTACAGGTTATGTAGACGAGTAAACAGACATGTAAAATGAATATCAACTTTGTACACTTCTCCTTCTTTTGCAAAGGTATAGCGACTAGTTTACAGTAATTTGCCAGGCTTGCCGACCCTTGAATCCTTCCCAATGCAAACCCAACGCCGGTCCCTCCGAGCCATAGATGGGGGTATTGACCAGAACGCCACTTTGCTTCTCATAAAATTCAACTATAAGAAATTAGTTCATAGTCTGACTGACGAACCGCATACTCAATCAAATAACCAGGATTCTACCGCAGGTACCACGGGATGGTCTTGACCCCGGAGAGCCTCTAGTGCGTCGGTCTGTCTCCCGTCCTACTGGAAGTCCATGGCCTCGAGCACAGCCCTAATCAGTTCCTCGTTGCCGAGGCGAGTAACGCGCTCGGTGAGGATGTCGCCGAGGAAATCTTTCATCAGTCTGGTTTCTTGTTCCCCCACGATCCCGTTCGCGCCGTTCATCATGATGTCATCTCCGCACATCGATTGGATCGCTTTCACGATGGCACCCACCACCATCTCAAAGTCCAGGTGACTAGCCTCGCCCTTCTCTCCCAACGGCTGCAATATAGCCGAGTCAAAAGACTTGATATTGGGTAGGACAAGGGTCCTGATGGCCTCAGGGCCGCCAGCGGCCACGGTCCCCAAGATCGCGCCGTACCACACTTGCGGGGTCATGCTGGGATTAAGAAACGCCCGAAGACAAGATCTAATGAGCCTTTGCCGTATCTGACTATTCGATTTATGGTAATTCTTCGCGAGTTGGCCGACCAGAGAAGCCGCCATCTCCCGCAGTTGATACTGTTCCTTGACGGCATCGGTTCCGCTCTCGGCCCCGAGGCGCCATCCTATCAAACATGTCAAGACTGGCGAACAGAGAGAACTAGCGTATGGAGCGACGTGTATGTTCTCATTACAGATCAGAGCATGGGTCAGCTCCATCATGTTCCGCAGGACGAATAGATCGTCTAGATGGTGTGTCACTTGGTTGGCGATCCAGGTGACGTAGTAGGGGATCAACTGATGGGTGCCCGGCTCAGTAGTGACAGCAGATAGACAGGCCTGGCGCAGGCGGTGCACCTCTGCATCGGGGCTGTCATTGAGCAGTGCACTCTGCACCTTCTCAAAGAACAAGATCTGTTCCTGGGACAGGGCGTGCTTAACCGTCGGTTTGAAATTGGGGCTGTCGTGTCCGGAGAGAGCAGCAAGAGCAGGGTTGGCACCTGGGCCCTTAGGCAGGAGGTCTTGTGTCCTCGCCTCTGTAGATGTAGGGTTCTGGGGAACGGTCGGCTGGACACCTTCTATGGCTAGCCAATGAACTAAAGCACACAATACTATTAGTTACCATCTCTACCTTCGAGTGGCTGAACTAGTATGGGCAACAAGACATACCGGTGTAGTTGGCGTCCCGAGATACTTTGGGCAAGGGGCCATTGATGACACGCTCAAAATCGGCTTCTTCATCGTCGATGTAAAAGAAGGGCTGGCCCATGGTCGCTTCTCCATATCGGAGGGGCTTGGTAGCGTCATAGCCGTAGAGTGGCTCGACATCTAGCACGCGTAGGGCTAGAGAAATGTCTCGCACAGTCATGGTCGTGCGTCTTCCGAGCCGCATGAACCGTACTGCTTCTGCGATAACCTGTCCAATCCGATACTCAACATCTTGTGACAGTGCACGTAGTCCCTCTTCGCCCAAAGTCGCAATACCAACAGACTCGGCTACATCTTTGACGTTCTCGGGGTTCCATAATAGCCGTTGTTCGTTTGGGGCTGCTTTGTTGCCAGCGTCCTGCGCAGGAGCACGCGCGTCACGGGTTGATGCCATGATTGCGCACTAAACCTGAAATCTTGGAAGTAATGAAGACAAACGAGTATGGAAGGTGGGTATGTGACGAATGACCAGCGATCAATGAAGTCAGAGGCGGCACGGAGCTTACGTAGCCCTCTAAGATGTTTGGCGCTGGAATTGAAGCAAAATGGAGTATCGGAAATCTGAAGATGGGGTGTGATTAATGGAATATCTGCGCGTAGAAAGTAGGATATAGAGCGATGTGCTTCGCGAAGGGTCGGATTCTCGTTATGCGATGAACTGGAGAATCAGAAGTGAATGTTCCGTAACTGGTGTGGTGGAAAGTGGGCGAGTAAGCGGGCGCGGAAGTAGGTATTTATAGCCAGGTTGGTGGGCTGTTGACGCGGTGTACAATTATCGGAGGAAAGAGCGATAGGACGAGTGTTCGAAGGTTGAAGGGTGGAAGGGGCCGAGTATTAAAGTTGATGATGGGTGATCACAAAACAGATGCAGAAGTCGCGATCGGAGACAAGACGGCGTCTAGGAGCTCCAAGGTTATCATGCTCTGATTGGTCAAGTGCCCGCCGAAGGGTTACCTAAGCTTTTAGAGCTGGACACCTACGACATGTGCTCCTACATCCGCCCTCAAATTTGTGAGCTCAATAAAAGCAGATGTGCGAAGTCAAACTACTAGCTCTATAAGACTTTTATGGAAAAATATTTATTAGCTCTGAATGAAGGCACGTACGACAACGCATGAACGGAGCTAGAGCGAACAGCATATCTCCGACCTAAGAGGCCTGCCTATCAGTAGCTACATTTCCAGGGCACTCATCTCGCAAACCCTGTGTGCGCTCGGAATAACTGCTCCAATAATATATGCAAACACTATGCGCTTATAAAGCTCGAAAGCCTGCTTCAGCAGATAATAATTCCGAGATCGAAAGACGGCCAAAAGTACCTAACTAACTGCTTGTGATGACTATCTGTGAATATGAGGCAAGGAACAAGCGGGGACGGAGGCATCTACCGTAGCAAAACCAGATGCGCTCAGTAGATTGTTTTTCAACAATTGATTTCATCCCAAAGTTGGGCGAATATTTTGAATTTGCGCTTGACACACAGTCGATTATTCATTGATTGATAAGGCAATCATGGACCAAAATTTCCCTGTTTGAAATTCTGAGACGTTCAGAAAGAGCTGATGCTTGAGCAACAGCTTATTAGAACTACATACGCATCTAGGCAGGCCAAGGCCAGTGCGGGTAACTACGGTAACCTCTGTTACATTTCAGAGTGCACGTGCGGCAAAGAAAGTGATAGGTAGCATTGGCGCAGCAGTAAATTTCTGACAGATCATTGTTCACGTTGTTCAGAGATGTGCTCAACAGGAAGCCAAACATCTTGCTCCTAGGGCTTACCACTTATGTTTGCTGTTGCGCTAGATTTTGTTCCCAAATTTCCTAATTGCGCCAATTGGTTTTGTTCTAGTTTGACTCTAGATGCCGCTTATAATCTCCACGTACCACACCGCTCTGGGTGTATTTAAGCTACGTGGGCTTACTAGTGGTTGTACCTTGAAGAAATTGTCAGTGTCTTCATACTCAGAGCGCAATGGGATACATAGAATCTGCAACGCTGTCTTATAAATTACTTATTAAAGTTCGATACCAAGACACATTTAAGCGCTAGTCATTAGGGACACCTCGAGCGGTTTATAGACGGCGCAATAAACATTCGCTTCGTGATAGCATCTGGTTCTCTATTGGATGCCCGGACTATATGGTCCTTATCGTGAAGCTACAAACTATAACCGCATGCGCGATTAGCGCGATTATAAACTTGTCGGTATTACTCTGAGTGAATAGCCGATGGGGGCTTGTGTTGACAGGATCTCCAGATGTTAAAGCGATCGTAAGCTTATCCTCATGAATCCCTCGCTGCCAGTATAAATGATATACTCGTCGTATTCACCGTCTCAAGATTACTAAGCTTGCCTCGAAATTCAACTGATTTGTTCGGAATCTCTTAATATTACCTAATGAACCATATATCAATGTCGTCCGGAGCCCATCTACCGCACGATCACATGGACTTCCTACTTCCTTAGGTACTTCGTCCTTACTGTTTTTCTCGCGATAAGCTTGATAAGACTCCCATAAGGCAATAAGCTCGCGTGGCTTTAAATTCTTTAGCTCTTTCTGGAATAGTGCGGGGCCCTTTGCAGGGGACCCTGCATGATGGATGATGACATTTTAGGTACGGATATGCCCCGCGATTTGCCGATACTTGCCTACTCCTGCCATCCAACATTGGCCATCCACAAAATTTCTCATCATAAGCTCGACTCGGGACATTGATAGCAACGAAATTATTCCCCGACTTTCATTCTTTCGTTGTGTTAGCGCCAGGCACGCAATCAGCTACGACAAACCTCTCTCGACAGCCAAAAATTAGGAACCGCCACAGCTAATTGATCTGCAGTCGAAGAATGCGCCCTGGCGTCTAATTAATTACCTAACTTGCACCGATTACTCGTCCTATAACACCTACTCACCGCCTACGCGGCCGACCACCGGAGCGCTTAGTTTTACAGACAAGCTGTCCTGTTTCGCAAGAACGTCACCCAACCGTTACAATCGATCGGCTGCTATACAGAGCATAGCATTGACAAGACAAAATGTGTGGTGTAGTAGGCCTTCTGTTGGCCGACACGGAGTCGCATAACGAGGCGGCGTACCTCCTCTTCGAGTCGCTATTCTATCTTCAGCATCGCGGTCAGCAAGCCTGCGGAATTGCCACATGTGGTGGTAAAGGACGTGTCTACCAATGCAAGGGTGCGTCTCTGATTCTTCCGTGGCTGGACGCACAAGCATTAACACTAAGCGCAGGCAATGGCATGGCTGCCAAGGTCTTCCAGGAGGGCGCGCGTGTAACTGACCTCCCCGGCTACATGTGAGTTGTGCTCCAAAATCTCGACAATAGTGACTTTATTCACGCGACGCGGCCTCAACCTGCTAACTTTTTTTCTTTACAGGGGTGTCGGCCACTTACGATATCCAACGGCCGGTACAAGTTCTGTACGTTACTCCCGTTGGCCAATCAGGCTATACCTCCCTAGTCTTTGCAGACGCCACCCTGCATGAACGACAACCACTTGCTATGCCGCCCTGTTGGCCCGGAGTCTGGTCGCTCAGTTCTCAAGGCGCGTGGTTTTGTTGCGCGATTCGGTTCTACCATTGCGCGCAATGTTTCGTGAAGCTTGTTGTTCTGACAATTTATTGTCTGTAGAGCGCCGAAAGCCAACCCTTTTACTGCAACAGCCCTTATGGTATTTGGTATGTATAAGCAACTCATTTATCGTCTTCGGGCATTGGCAAAACTCTTGTCCTTTAAATCCGCTTTGGGTAACTATAGAGGAATGAGCTAACATTTATGTGCCTATAGCCTTGCCCATAATGGCAACCTGATCAACGCTACCGAGCTTCGACGCTATCTCGATGAGGATGCCCACCGCCATGTGAATACCGATTCGGATAGCGAACTTATGCTTAATGTGTGTGACTTTGAAACCCACTGAGTTAGTTTTCGCCTGATTCGTTATTAACAATCATAACTCAGATATTTGCCAACGCACTGAACGAGACTGGCAAAGCCCGTGTCAATGTCGAAGACATCTTCCGCTCCCTCACTCAGACATATCAGAAATGCCAAGGTGCATGGGCAGCTACCGGCATGATTGCAGGATTCGGCAGTATAACGCCCCTACATGTTCTGTAGTTTGGACCGAAGTAGCTGATCACCACTACAGTCCTGGCTTTCAGAGACGCACATGGCATCCGCCCGCTTCTAATTGGCTCGCGGCCTTCCGCTACCATTGAGGGCGCAAAAGACTACATGATTGCCTCCGAAAGCATTGCACTTCGTCAACTCGGATTTAAAGACTTCAGAGATCTTCTACCCGGTGAGGCTGTTTTCATACGGAAAGGAGGGAGAGCCGAGTTTAAACAAGTCGCTGAGAGAAAGAGCTTTACGCCTGATATAGTAGGTTGCTGCCAAGGGCCACACTACTTTTTACAGATTGACTAACATTCCCCTAGTTTGAATACGTATACTTCTCTAGGCCCGACAGCGTGGTAAGTCAACCCCATCTCTGATACCACGAGGCTTCATTCCCTCGTGGAGCATACACATGCTCTCGAGCTATGTTTTCGGCAATTCTAGTCTGTTTGAGTATGGTTTACTGATTTCACGATGACCATATAGTTAGATTCAATCCCGGTCCACAAGAGTCGACAAAATATGGGCGTGAAACTGGCAGACAAGATTCGGGAAACCATTGGCGAGGAGGGGCTCCGCGGCATAGATGTTGTCATCCCTGTGCCAGAGACATCCAATACGGCGGCCGCGGTGGTGTCTGAGCGGTTAAAGATTCCACTCTCCAACGCTTTCGTTAAAAACCGATACGTCTTCCGCACATTTATATTACCCGGCCAGAAGCTCCGTCAGAAGAGTGTCCGCCGCAAGCTTTCAGCGATCGAGTCCGAGTTTAAGGGCCGAACTGTCCTTTTGGTAGATGATTCTATAGGTAAGTCTCACGGCATATGTACTACCTGTCAAAGATACTTGACGGATGCTAATTTACTGTCTTACAGTTCGCGGAACTACGTCGAGAGAAATCGTGAGCATGGCGCGAGAAGCGGGCGCTGTAAAGGTGTATTTCGCTAGCTGTGCGCCGCCTCTAGTCTACCCTCATATCGTATGTGATCCTACCCTCAGAATACCCCCGATGCTAACAACGTGTAGTACGGTATCGATCTTGCATCGCCTCAAGAGATGATTGCGCATGAAAAGGTAATTCCCACTCTAACACACAATCATCCATCTGCCAATTATTGTATATGAAAGCTCAAGTTCCGATATGCTGACTCTCGATAAAATTAGACTCGAGAGGATATCGCCCAATTGATCGGCGCAGACGATCTCATCTACCAGGACCTAGACGCGCTGAAACAAGCCTGCGCCGAGGCCGCGCCCAAGGACGGCGTCAAGGAGTTCGAGGTCGGCGTGTTCTGCGGCAAGTACCAGACGGCCGTCCCCGAGGGCTACTTCGAACACCTCGACGCGATACGAGGCCAGAAGCGGTTGAGCAGCGACGACAGCATCCTCAAGGAATCTATAACGGCGAGCAGCGGCCCCGTGAACGGCGTGAGAGCTAAGACCTCTTTTGAGAGCGAAGGTGGCTTAACGCATAGAACCCACTCGCCATCCCCGTCGTCTGCTCATGATGAGGATTTCCCTCCGCAGAACCGGGAAGACATCAGGTTTGTCTCAAACAAAAACGTCCCTTCGCGATTATATTTGCTAACTCCATTTTTCCTTAGCATCCATAACATCGCATCCGAGAACAACTAATAGCCGAAATCGGAGTATAAACAGACCGGGGCGAGCGATGGAACCTTGAAACATCTGTATCTACTGTCCCTTTTCTCGCCAAACCTGCTATAATCGTTTTTATAATATCCCAGAGCCGGGGATTCTAGAACCGCGCCCGTCGCTCTCGATATAGTGAGTAGATTTCTCTTCCTGGCTATGCTACGCTCCGCCTTAGTAGCCAGATCAGTATTTCGTGCTTTGAATTGCCATAATTCGGGGAAGGAGAGTCAGTACAGGCAGGATACGTCTTACCCTAGAGGAGATTTGCGGTGCCTGCGGTGTATTGGGCTGTAAATATCGGCAGCCTGCTTGCCCACTTGTAGCTATCGGTAGCATAGGATACCTAGCTGCATACCTTCCGCACCTCCCTGAGGCAGAATAGACACAAACAGTCAGCGCTGAACATATTCACCGTGCTCATCGTGTACATGAAGACCCGTTGATCTCATCCTACCAATACACAAAACCAATTGATATGCATGAAAATAAAGCTTCGAAATGAATTCGGAATTTCGTGTATTCAACGCAACGTATAGCGCGAGGCGCCTAGAATACACACAATACCCCAAATCATCGCGTAAATATATCCGGTCTCGACGAGACTAGATGTCGTCCCCAGTATGCCCGTGTCCCAGCCTAACTCTCATAGTTCGATGACCCGCCCATGTGTTGTGCCTTGCTGTGTCGTGTCATGTTGTGTCGTGAAACCTGTCTATAACGCTCTCTGATGCATGCATGGTACTGTATATCCTTGTTGCTGCTGCTGTCGATTCCCGTGGACATGTCATACTATGGGGGTATAGTGTGTAGTATAACCATAAGTAGTGTAAGGGTAGTTCAGATCGCAAGTCCCGCGCCAGCCGTAAGCCTCCGTGTGAAACACCGCGCTGCCTGTTTTGAATTTTCCGAGCCGTTACTCCTAGAAGAAGAAGAAATGCTTGCAAGTTCTTGTCCCGGCGGGATCCCGAGTCCGCTGGTGAAAGCCCCAACAAGGTGAAAGAGTAACAGACAAATATAGAAAATGAACAGGTGAGTAGTAATACAGGTTGTCAAGAACGAGAATGAAATAGTAATACAAGCTCTCCGAAATAGAGTGAAGTAGACGAAGTAATTAGTATCTGAAAAGGGAGGTAAAGCGAAGACGAGATCATCTTAGCGATACCTCCGGTCCCGGCCAAATCGCCTTTCCGCACCCTCAAACAGTTTACCCATAATAAAACTGCTGGCGGCGGTCTCGATGAAGCCTTTGAACCCGCGCTTCTTGTCTGCGCGGGGATCCTTGTCGACGATTGTTTCTACGGCGGCGGCGCCCAGTGCGGCAGTGGCTATTTGAATTGCTTTGTCGCCACTCCAACCACCCGGTTCCTTGCGTAGTCGGAAGGCTGCCAGCCCAGCGGCTTCCAGCCCCGCCTTCGCCGCTTGCATGATCCTATCGGGCTTCTCTTCTTCTGGTTCTCTTCGTCCCCTGCGTTCCCGGCGTTCCCTGTGGTCCCTGTGGTCCCTGTAATCCCTGTGGTCCCTGTGGTCCCTGTGGCTCCTTCGTTCCCCTCGGTCTCTTCTTGGGCTTCTATGGCGCTGAGGGGACCGGTGTCGTGGGGGTGCACGGTGCGGCCGCCCCCTTTCATCATAGTACACGGTATTATGAACCGCCGCGGGATAATAATCGTCCTCATCCCTTGAATACTGTGACCGGGAGCGTTCACTCCTGGGCCGTGATCGGGAGTGTTCGCTCTTAGGTCTCACGCTGCTATGTCGCGCAGGGCGTGACGATGATGTACGGTGGGATGGAGCTTTAGTTTCATCGTCTGCTTCATCGTCTGAGTATCCATATTGCGGACCGTGAACGTAATGCTCATGTTCGTGTTGGTGGTCGACACGGATAGGCTGGCTGCGCTTGTAATGCGGCATCTTGTGTTCCTGGTACTATGGAGACCTATACGGCTCTCGAATAGTAGCACGCGGCAGATAGCCCGTTGATGGAACTTCGATGCAGGCCTAACCTAGTGTCAGGGAGCAAATATCCGTGAGGGTTGGCGAAGGTGGTATTTAAAGACAAGATAGGAACCCAGGCACAACCAGGGGACCTCCCGGTTCCACCGTATGGAGGGTCGCGAGCAGGGTTGTGTAGGCTGCAGGATGGCTGCACCTCGACGTAGTTTACGCAGGCTATCCCGCATAAGCGCGTGGGCTGGTCTGCAGGCCGTCCGAATTTGGACACCCACGACAGGGTCCCAGCTGGACTCGTGGAGAAAATATATCCGGCATATCTCGATCTTGTCCCGGTAACACGAAGTTGTGGATAGCAGACGGTGTCACATAACGATTGTTCGGGTATCTTGCAGGCACTCGGTGTATTCGGCGCACATGCAGAATATAGATTATACAGTGCAGTGTAGCAGCAAGGCGGTACGACGCGTGCCGGCTACATGACTCAGCTTGCCTACTGAGGCAGCTTGCTCTCCCTCAGTCGCAAGCAAAGCCTCTGGCGCGTGACAGGGTTGCGAAGTAGAATAACTTATACTTGATTAAGGAGTGCGCGGCGTTCGTAGCCGGTACTGGTCATCCTTGCTGAGTGCCGTCGGTCTGGATGCAGAGCGACACCAGAATGCAAAGCAAACTGCGAGTCGGAGCTGTATCAGACGGACAAGACAGCTGACCCCCCCGCGCATGATCTCATCAAGCACGTCAGCACGCTGCACTGTGGTTCGCAGCACGCCAGCTCACCTCTTGGCGAGCCAGACGAACCCGACCGCGCAGGTGGCTTCACCGCTTAGACTGACTGGCTATGGAAATATCGACTAATGCGTACTGTCGACCCTTAAGTGAGACATGCATTGAGCAATGAGAGATGCCCGGACATCGCCCATTTGAGCGTCATCGCGATGCATCGCGTCGACGCTGCGACCAGTAATCGGAAGCTGTGCGAACACTATGTTGTACAATCCGTGCGGTAATTAGAGCCATTGGCAAACACCCGTTCATGAACTGGTGACACAAGTCGGCGTGATTAAGTACCCATCGCATTGTCTATATGAAATAGACTGCTAATAGACTCAAGAGGGAGAATATGGCTCAGGATGGCCGAGAGGCTACCTTGGTTAGGTAGTTTGGCTTTGCCTTCGCAACACCAAGGATACCTGGTTATGGATGATGTTTGCGAGGTGATGATTTGAGTAATTTCACGGTAGGAACTTTGCATGATGCTTTTCATCAGACCATTCCTATGCATGTAATGCGGAAGATCCACGAGCCTGGAATCGAATGCGAGAGGAAGGCTGCTTTTGGGCGGGACGAAAGATGGGTCACCAAAGCACTGCCCGCGAATGTTGTGATTAGAAGTTGGGAATTTGGGGCAGTAAGTTTGGGGGAAGCGACAGCGACGTGGGAGCCCCTGTGAGGGGTAAGAGATACCTACCCGCACTGTCCACCGTGCTTTCTTACATCTTACAGTGGAGTGCCTGCCACCTCAGTACCTCTATTTTAGGCATTGAAGGAATTGGCCTACCCAGATGTGGGTAGCGACGTTGTTGAAGAGGGAGAGTAGGTGCCCCAGGTGGTTGACATGGAATCTTCTACAATAATGCCTCTTATCTTCCTTACACCGATTCCCTCAGTAACCTAGGCATCCCATCTATCATAACGCAGCTCGAGTGAGCATAGGTACTACCTAGGTACTGATGCCTAATTATTCGGTCTACTCATAGCAAGAGGATAGATGTGTAATATCGATGCCACGTGAATAGGCAGCTGGTCAAACAGGTAAGTAGAACACGATACAGTCATAGACAGAGATTTACGAACTCGTTCGAACGAACTGAATAAAGCAGCCTTTATTCAGGGTTCATAAGGCTAGTAATATGCTGTACCAACCTACCAATATTTTCGTCTGGTCACGGTTCTCGTGCCCTTGACTGCCTAGCGACCTAGCACATGTACGATTCTAAGCCACGGAGAACAACTCGAGAAAGCGCCCGCTCTCGGGGCAACCGGATCTGTCCGTGCATCGTTCCGTTCCATTCAGTTGGGCGGTATACGGCAGACCCGACGGACGGCCAGGCCCGGAGACTGTCTTGATTTATGACTGGTGTGATACAGTACAGTTTAGGCTAATGTGTCTCATCAGTTTGCTCATGGATAACGGGTTCCCAAGTACGCTGGCCTACTTTTTTGTTGTCCGCAGTGACGGGACTCAGCTGCTAGATTCTCATCTCATTGGAACGGAAAACCCAGTACCAACGGTCTTTTAGCCGTGGCTGTGAAGAAGATGTGAAGAGGTCGAGATCGCAGCACGCCAAGGATGACACTCGTGTTCGCTTATGTACTACCACACAGCTGCTGTTGTGCTGAGTTGAGTCTGCTCACTCTCAGCCCACTTGGCAATGAAAAAACATGGCCAAAGGAGCATAAAATATGAATGTTTCCTCATATCATCAATTCGAATCTTATACATAAATCAACGGGAGGGGAAACCATAGCTACAATATTACCCTGCTTGAGCCATAATTATTGAGCATGCAACTACTGTTTCTTCATCTTCTTGCTCTTGCCGGCCTCGGAGCAACGACAATGACTGCATCTGGGACGACAATATGCATTGACTATTATCAACCCTGTGGCTCACCCCCTACGGCTACTGTTTGGTATGGCGGGTAGGCAAATCTCTCAAGGTTTCCTAATCACTCGCCTCTACGAGAGCGAGATGGGCAGCAAACTCATAGAGTTCAGATGCCACGATATAACCGCGACGGCCACGTACACACCGCCGCCCTGTCCTACCAGCGGCAGTTCCATGAGTGACTGTACCTCGACCGGGACAGTTTGTGATGACCGGTTCAAGACATGCGGATCACCTATTCCGACAACCACCATAGCATACGGAGCGTAAGACACGCAGGTTTCTATTCTATGGCTTTGAGAAATGCCGGGAGTCAGTGTTGACCGAGTTTCAGATGCCACGATGCCTGCGTGACTCTCACCTACTCCGAGCCACGCTGTCCAACGCCGACGTCGAGCACAAGTACGATTAGTACCAGCAGTAGCTGTACCTACGCATGGACTGTTTGCGAAGATCATGTGAAGACTTGTGGATCACCAAGTCCCACGGCCATGTTGACTTACGGAGGGTAAGCCATTTTTCAGACATACTATACTTTTCTAACACCAGCTAATCAAACAGATGTCATGGGGCCTGCGAACATCCTAGTTATACTCCACCGCCTTGTCCTACGCCAACGTTTTGAACAGAGTGGAAACTTTATTGTGTTTCTGTTTAACTCGCGGCACTACATTATGTTCGGGATATTGAAGGGAGCAAATGTTACTCAAGGAAATTACGTGGAGTTCGCCGCGAACAAAGTTGCAACACCAATTACTTGAATGACGAAAGAGTCATAGTGGCTCGTCCAACACTGGAGTCAGAGAAAAATGGATCGTATGCGTATGCACAACGTAGCATGGCGTAACATAAGAGTAAAATAAGAGCAAAGAGCAACACGGTTATCTGTTAGCAATAAAGTGAAGTGAAAACAAGCCTCCTTAACTTACTAGCTGATTGTCACGATACGTACAAGGGAGTGCAAACGGCCAAGTGTCCGAGTTGGCAACGTTCTATTTTTGCCATTAGGCAAGAGTAGTGTCGTGGTATAGTGTTGCATTCCTGTTCTGTTACACTGATACCCGAGGGAGGCCTTGCGAATATAGCAAACGTAGGCACAAGTTAGATACAGCCGCGCGGACGGTCCCGACTCTCGGTAAGCACAAAAACGAGCACACAGTCATGCAACACGATCAAAGTAGAATTCAATGCATCTTATAGCCTTATTCATTTGAAGTAGCCACCTAGAATCGAAAAACCGAAGGCGAGAAAAGTCGGGATCACCAGTCCTGACTACCTGTCCAGCCGCCTATCCATCACTGCTACCATTAAACCTCCACCGAACATCATCAATGTGCCCTATGCCTGTTCTTATGCTTGTGCTTGTGCCGAACACCCTTTTCCTTGACCCTACCTGGGTAATGCTCTGAAAATAAAAAACCCCCTTTTGCCTTTGCCCCTACCTACTGAGGTCTTGGGTATTCATTGCTAGCCAGTAGCGGTAGTAGCAGTAGTCATAGTCGTAGTGCGACCACCACGAGGGACGTTTGTTTAAATCATCATAGCAGCAGCAGCAGCCGCAATCCCAGCCAACATGCCCGGAAGACCATTCGTCGCGGCAGCCGCAGTAGGGATGGTGCTCGTAGTCGTAGCAGTAGTAGTGGGCATGGACCCGGTGCCCGGCAGGCCCGTCGAGGTGGTGTTACCGTTGGGGTACGGCATCGTCGTGCTAAAGGTAGGCGGCTTTGTGAGCGTGATGGACACCGAGTGCGAGGACGTAGGAGGATCGCATGAGCACGGCGCTGTCACGGTCACGGTTACCGCACCGTCTGAGGATACAGAGACGGGGTCGGAAGTGCCTGTGGAAGAAGGGGCGATGGTCGTTGTTAAACACTCTATGTCCGTGCAAGAGGGAGGGAGGGTCGTTGTTGAACACTCTTCGTCCGTGCTGCTGGACTGCAGCGTGGCTGTGGCTGTGGCTGTGGCGGCCAGGGCCAGGGCGAGGGGGAGGAGGGATGTGGTCTTCATTTTGTTGTTGTTATGTTAAGTTGAGCTGAGTTGTGTTGTTATTGTTGTTGATGCTTAACAAGTGGTTGTTGTAAATGGCAATATGCACGATTGATAAAACAAGAGATTCAACAGACCGATTTTTTTGGTTTTGGTGAAGAGATAGAAGTGTGAGAATGTTTGTGCATCTACGAAAATACGGATTTGTGTATTTATATTTACATGAGAAAACCTGCTTCCGTCACCGTGCACCCACACCCTCAGCCTGCCCAGGGCGTTGGACGGGGCAAATGAGAGGGCCACCCCGAGTGAAATCGCATGTTTTAGTCGGGTCCTTGCTTTCTAGGGAGCCACGAATAGATATGCATACTTAATCTGGGGAAAACGCGAGGGATCCCAGGAGCTCGGAAGGGACCTGTGAGATTCCTCATCTGGGCCGTTTATATAGACATGTGGCGCATGAAACGATGCATCGCTATTTGGAGCCTATTACCAGCTTCGCGAAGGGCATTGCTGAATCCTGTGATTGCTTCGCTGTCACCTGCTTGCGTTGGGTATTGCATATTTGTTCCCAAACTCGGCAGATAGTGAAAGCAGGCAAACAGGCCAATCTAATGAGTTCAGTACCGAAGGGAGAAAGACATCGAACGAGAAAGCCATATCGCTCGTTTGCGTGAGTCAGCTGCCGGGCCAATCAGAGCCGCGGCCTTGGTATCGCCCAGAAATAGCAGGGCAGGATTCGCGGCACGGCATTGGATGGCAACCGGATTTCCTGGACGACGTATATGAAACCGCGTCTGTTTGGGCGGATCCCAGTCGGCGGGGGCTGAGAGCAAACGGATTCGTCCTGTGCAGTGCTGCTGGTTGCACAACGGCAGTCGATTAAATTGGACTAAAATTTTCTGTGCGACGTGGAGAATACGCAGGGCCATGTCTGGGACTTATGAGGTTTGATCACATGGAGCTTCTGCCTGGAGTATGTACGCAAGCAGACATGCAAGGGATGCTCGAGGTATTTTGTGTGGACTGTAGATGACGATGGCATCATGGCATAGTACCACTCATACGCCTTAATTTCAAAAGTTCACCAAACCAGCAAACTTATTGGCAAATGTCGATTCGGGTCCCCCAGTCACCATAGTTATCCTCACGTAGAAGTGAGTATCCATCCATGAGCCGCCATCGCATTACCATCTTGCTCGCATAGAGCAGCGAAGTAAAGTTGCAAAGGTAAAAGAGTAGCAATGAACGCGAAATGATATCGCAGCACGAACATCATCACGGTAACCTCCCACCACTCCTCGTAGCCTTCGCAACCTCCGACTGCGTCGTATCGTCCGCATACCTCTTATACGCCTTGACATACGCCTCATCATCACTCCAAGTATCCTTCACACTCTGTCTCTTCTCAATCGCATCAAACCACACTCTCCACCTTGTCCAAACCTCATCATCCCCCTCTCCCCCCTCCTTAGGAATTCCCACCCCGCCATCCTTATAATAATCAATAAGAAACAATCTCTTCGCCCAAGGCGCGAGCATGACATCCACGAGACTAAACGTCTCTCCCAAGAACCACGGGCCATCCGCCATCTCTTTCACAAACGTGCGTATATGCCCCAAGAACTCCTCCCTTGCCTGCGCGATGCTGTACGCTTTATCAGGCGTGTGCTGCAGCACGCGGTAGAACGCGGGGATGATGCGCGTCGCGACATGATCGATCCACAGCCTGCAGCGGGCGCGCGCATACGCCGCTTCTGGATCACTACCGCGCGGGAGTAAAGGCTTGCCGTGTTGTGTTTCGTCCCCGTAGGCGTCGTCGAGATACTCGCAGAGGACGAGGCTCTCGAACAGCGGCTTGCGCGACCCCCCCTGTTTGTCACTTGGGTCCGCGACTGCGAGAGCTGGGACTAAACCCCGCGGGGAAAGGGCTAGGAACTCGGCGGTCTTGCGGTACGGGTTGACTTCGACGTATTGGTGCGCGATGCGCTTCTCGTGCAGCACGATCCAGGCGCGCTGCACGAACGGGCAGAACCACCCCCCGTAGAGGGTTAGGGAGTGTGGTGCGGTGTGCAAGGCCGCGAAGTCGGCTGCTAAGCCCGTTGGGTGCCCGGAGAGCTCTTCCGTGTCGACTGCTGCCATGATGGTTCTCAACTTCTAAGTAATCGTATTGATTATTGCTGTAGAGATTATGTCTTCAGTAGTGTGTCGTAGGTGTGTAAGTCGTCGTCCGACAGTGACATCATGCTGTGAATTATTGGAGTTGAGGGGAATGGACGACCCCGCCTCGACATTCTATACATCCATTGGATAATACTTTCAGTCAGTCGTTAGACATAACAATGCAGTAGTCGCATGCGAACTCTATTGATATGCCTTTTATACTTGTAAATTTTGAAATTTAGGCTGTTAGTATGAATTTTTTTCATCACGACAGGTTCGAATAAAATGGCTCAGTCGCCGTGGTATTTGTTGCCCCCTTTTGATGGGAGCTTCGTATTCTCACACGTGAGCCTACAGCTCTGCATTTACTTTGTCTAGACTACGAAGCAGGGAATTAAATCAGCATGTCCACCAATCGTAGATGGTAACTATATACTCACAAGTATAAAAGACCGATTAAGCCAGTAAATAAGTACATGCATGGTGAATACCTGATCCAAAGACGAGTGAGGGTATCACGCATAATCCAACACCCTCCAAAACCACCACCTACACACAACCATCCGTCTACCCACACTGCTCCCCCACAATCCGACTCCAAGTGCCCCTCCCCACAACCCTCCCCTCTCCCGCCGCCGCAGCAGCCGCAGCAGCAGCTCTCTTACGATTCGCCTCGGGGATCTCATACTCGCTCCTGCGTTCGGCCTGGACCATAGCCCAGAAGTCGTAATTACGTTCTTTCTTCTGTCTTTGCCGCTTTTTCTCGAGTTCCTTTAACCGGCGCCTACGGTGGGCTGAATCTACCGTCGATTGTGGCTCGAGACGCACCAGCTGCCGTCGTAATTGCTCCGCGAAGGCGTGTATTGGACGTCCCGCGAGTTCGAGGGTTGCGAGGACGGCGCGGTGCGAGAGCTTGATGAGCATTTGTACGCGACCGCTGAAGGCTGCGAGGAGGGTTATGAAGATTAGGAAGGCGGAGGCTGGGACTGTGGGTTTGAGAGGATTTGTTAGCGAAAAGCTTATCGAGGATAGGTAGAAGCTAGAAGCATAATGGGGGTAAAAAAAGGGGTGCGAAAAGAGTACTCACGGGATATGGCGCCAATGAGCTTGAGGCTGATGAAGTTATTCTCATCAGGCCCGCCCCATTCATGCGTGTTCATGCCGAAGAGACTCGTGAAAAAGCTCAGCGGCAGGAAGATCACAGTGAATGTGGTGAAGATCATGACCGAGAGGTTCTGCGAGCTGGCGAGCTCGGCCTGTAATCGTGACCAGCGGACCTCGTCGACTTGGGCTTGGCGCTGGATCATTTCTTGCAGTTTTTCGTACTGTGAAGGGGTGTCAGTATTGCCCCTTGGATGATTTCCATGTCCGTGGGAATACTCACGTCCTTCCTGGTACTGTCAACCCGCGCCAACATATCATGCGCTTGCTTATCATAATCATCCAACCGTCTCAACGCCTCCCTCAGGTACTCGCGGCCACTATTCGTGAAAGTCTGGCGTTCCGGCTTCTCGAGTCCCTCTTTCATCATGGTCTTGATCGTGTCCTGCTGCTCCGTGAACAAATTGAGCATAGTGTGCAGCTCGTCCTCCATATCGCGCAGTTCCAGCACTGCCGACGTGTTCTCGCGGTTCTGTCGCTCGGCACGCTTGAGTTCGCGCAGGTGGCGCTTCTTAATCGCTTCCGTGCTGTTGTCGTCGAGGTCCTCCGTGTCCGACTCCCCGTGGATGTTCGTGTGCGACTGCATTCGGAAATCTTTTAGCGAAGATGTCATTCTCTCAGTCTGAACACTGTTAGCAATATGCTTTGTGGCAATAATTCGGATATCATACCAAGATCCCTAGAGCCTCTTCAAAAATCCGGAAGATCTCTAGGTCGGGGTGAGAAGCCCGGTCTAGCAATACTGTCACCGCGTGAAGTGTGATAAATGCGGCGAGATCCATCGCGTTCTCACATCGTCCCGTGAGATCACCATTGAGTTCGTTATAGATGCTGTTCCGCAGATCGGCTTGCTGGAACATAGAACCTTCCGTCGGGCGAGATTCTCGCTTGGGGAAAGAAGTCATCAATGTAGCTAGGGTATAGCAGTTAGCTCTAATTATGTGCATATCAGCACACGCTACTTTACTCACTGTTATCAACTGCCCACAGCCAGAGCTGATCTACCATTAACACGTTCCCATCGATGATGTCCTCTTCGAATTCGGCCTCGATGTCGCCGGCGACAGTCAGTTCATCTGCCTTAGTTAACTTATCCGCAGATGAGACCATCCGGCTGGTCGGAGAAACGTTAGGTATATCTTCTCCCAAGTGATACATATCTCGCTTGCGCTTCGCCGGGTCCATGACTCGCTGTTTTGTGAGCTTATACAACATCTGGTCGTCGTCTCGAGCCCAGGTGTCTTGAAGCGCCGGGTAGCCGTACTGGTCTAATGTCCTTCGGCTATTCAGGGGATGATCGTAGCCGATAAACTGCCAGATCACGCGTGATTCTAGAGACTCGAGATCCGCAATAGCTTTGGGAACTGGCCTTGCCCGGCCATGTTTCATCCGACGTTGTACTATATCGCGGCGCTGGACGATGTTGATATAGGTGTCGTAGTGAAGATAGGGAAGGTAGAGGTAAAAATGCGACGGAGTTACGCTGGGGCTTACGCTTCGCCCACTTTTCCCAAGTGAAGGCGAGCGCGGAACACCTATCATGAATCAGCACTCGAGTACGACGGCCCCCCAGTTTGAGCTTCATTTACGCACTTGTCTCTGCAGGCACGAATGCGCACCCAGGTTTTACGTAAGTGACGTGCCAATTAGCTCGTCGACCTTGCACATGCTTGCTCGTCCAGTAATCGTTGTTCAGGAGCTTGGAATAGTTTCGATTCTGCGTCTCGGAAATTTTGTCGAAGATACTCTGCGGATCTGTCAGCGAACGATTGTTTAGAAGTTTACCTCCAACTATTTCCTACCTTGACCCAGTAAGGATTATTGAACGGTAGATGAATCCACATGAATTTTCGTTTCGATAGGATTGGTCTGGAGAAACCCGCCGTGACATCCTGCATTGACACAGTCCGGCTCATACGACCCCTACGGCTGTTGTCCACGTCAATATGGTCTTGAGTAACCGAAGTTGCGGTGCCGTCTGATCGCGACTGATCCCCAGGCGCCGCTGGCACCACATCTGGTGCGACAGGTTCCGAGAAACTCCGCGCCCCCTCATCAATACCCAGTCCAACGCTTTCACTGGACGCTCGGCTAGAAGGTTGACTGAATCCAGGAGTCCCCAAGGCAGGCACAGTCAAGCCTCTGCTTCGCCCCGGGGTAATATCGACGTTGGGAAGCGGTTCCGACGCCGCTCCTACGATAGATGGCCGTCGAGGGGGATGGGTTGTTATACGAATCTCGGGAGATGGTTGACGTGGTGGTATGTCCGATGACGGGCTTGGTGATCTCTCGTTATCAGAATGAGACGTGCCTAAGACCCGTTGACCTAGCCGTTGCATGTTAGTCATAAAGCTTGCGGCTTGAGAAACCCTAGAGGCACTGGCAGCAGATTTCCGAGACGTAGAACGCTTCGCCCTGCGAGCTTTCGGTGCCATGGTGTTCATTCGTTCTTGTAAGCAGTTCTCCGGGCCCTTCTCAAGAAAGCGGTCGAGGTAATTCCGGGCGACGTAGAGTCTTATGTTCCGGTCCGCCTCGCTATCCGCATCATCGTAGAATCCAATGAGCTCGACTTTGACTTTACTAGCCAGGTCCAGCGGCGTGTGTACAAAATTTGAACTCAGCTCCTCCGCCTTACGGATGGCCTCCCCGAGACTGAACAGGTATGAGTGCATGATGTGGAGGTTTGAAGGACCGAATGAGGCACAGCGCGCATGATCGCTCTCGAGCGACAGGGCCTGCTCGGCTCTTGAACCGATGAGGCCCGATTTGATAGAAGTAATGGGTGCGCTGAAATGAATCTCATCAAAGCCGCTAGTGTCGAGACCGGAAAGCTGAGAGTCGACTGTCTCGTAGAATGTCCAGAGACGAAGCTCACTAGCAATGTCGAGAAACTTATCGTGTAATTTCAGTAGTGGCTTGTGCTCTAAGCGTAGCCCGCCGGTGATCGACCTCGGAAGTGGTTTTTCTAAGAATAGCAACTGCTGAATGCCTTCTCTCAGGGTAGGCATCGACAGGTAACTGGAGCCACGATGAGGGGTAGCTAATGTGACGGTTAGAATATCACTGGTTCATGTATCCTTGAAGTTACTGACCGAAAAACGTGGCTCCATGACAGTCATACATAAGGGGCCTTAGCCTATCATTCTCTCTTGCTTTCACAAGGGCCGACTTGACCACCAACCCACCGATACTATGGCATATGAAGAAAATCGGGCGGGATTTTTTGAGGCCTGCACGAATCTTTGCTAGTTGCTCAAGAAGATCGTCAGCCGCACTTTGGATGGTCATACCCTCGAATACTTCACGATGTCGATAGAGCAGCACTCGAGCCTTGCTAGCCTCCTTCCTAATCCCCTGGCGAATCCACAGGTGGCTTGCTTTTGGTAAGACGCGGTTAATGGTCGGCGTCAGAACACTGCTTGCCGGTAGTTCCTTGACGGTGGAATAGTGTTCCAGCTCGGTTGCCGGCGGGAACGCGAAATAGCCTTCGCAGAGAGGGTCTCGCGCCCAGGTATCGACGGGAGAGGCGCCTATACACGGTACGGCGACGATGTCGACCGTGGTCTCGTTGTAGCCATGGCCGTCGATGTCACCATCAATATGCTCAAATCCCGGTTCCGGTGCCCAGTGCGACCGGCTGCTTGGGATCGATTTCTCCATATCCGGATCCGTTGCCGTGGTCACATCGCTGTGTCGCGACTCTTTCTCCGCCTCTCGCCCATCTCCGACGTCGCTAGGACGCGTAGCTTCTTGCATCTCCATTTCCGCCTCGGGGCCGCCTGAGGCCATTTTAGTTCACTTCAAAGATGCCAGCGCGAAAAGTGAACATCGACAACCCGATCATAATTATTATTATCATTAGCGCCTCATTAGTAGAAGGCTATATTGAATCGCAAAAGAGACAGGCTGCCGACAGTACTTGTGGAGGATGCCTGCTCTTCTTACGAGCTCATCCACGCCCACGTTAGTCATTCTCATTAAGGCCTGCATAATGGTAGGGCGAGTGATCTAATAATACTACCTACCTAAACCTCAGCAGGCTGACGTGAGAGCCGCTAAGTCAAGAGATCTACGGTCCCATCTCCCCCAGAAATACAGGGATCATCAGCGCCTCCTGCCCGTAACTGGCGACTTGTTTTAGTGTGCACTCCCTATTGTAGCGATGGTATTACAGCGGAGTGTAGCATCGCGAACACACCCACACTAACGCGATGGCGACCTGCAGGGCGTTCAATGCGGAATAGGGGCAGGGTCTGGGTAGGGCTAGAGGGTCAGCACGGCACACTACAGCCGTAAAGGTGGGGATAGTTTCACGCGCCAAGGGCAGATGACCGGGATTTTGGTTGGCAGGCGAACACGATGGGTCAGATCCTTCGACGTCAGTGGGTAATGCGTTAAACGCCGCGGCTGGTCGAAGAGGCTGCATTTACGAAATATTTACTGATCATCTCGATGTCGAGGATGATTCATCGGATGTCCGTGGAAATGCTGCATCTTGTGTACTTCGTATTGCAGATTCCAATCTGGGTCGACATTGTGTCTTTCCCGGCGTTTTTGGCTGGCTAGTAATCAACGCCGAGGCAATTCAGCACGTTGTTTGACATAAGGTTTGAGCAGGATTCAAAGTTCAGCTATGTCTTAGTTAGATGAGACTTCTAATGGCTAGTTCCGAGGAGGCTCAAGTGAAACCAAGAGCACGAAAAAATATCACGCAGCCTAACATGGTGTGCTGCAGAAGGCTGAACAGCGAATCTAACCTACTTGGTAGAGAGATGAGGCGCCTGGTGCCAAGGTATTGATCCATCCCTCATGAACACCTCGTTCGATGTAGGTAACGAATAGGATATCTAGTACGCCGCTCGCAGACTACGCTCTGCTTTTTTTATTCTGGTAATTCGATGAAATTCGCTATCAGTTTGGGCTCGAGATGTCCCCGCTGCTTATTATGACTTCTCTGTTAGTTTCATACCGCCTACATGGATCCTAGTGTAGCAAAACGGCTTACGAACGAGCCACTCTCCAATGTTTCTCTACCTCACATAGCATGGGCATTTGCTTCCCTATCCCAGCAAGGTCCATGCCGCAGGACTGAAGGGGACCTCGAAAATAGAAAGAAGGCCCGGATGAGGCTCCATTCGCCGCTACTTATAAACTCTGTATAGCATGAATGACATACTACATTCTACTCATTAGCAGGTCACTCTTATCTTCTTTGTTCTTTTTTTTTGGGATTTTATCTTTTATCAATCGCATTACTACGTGAGCTCAAAGCTCTGTGTGCGAAGCATAGACAGACCAATAATACGCCGTTCATGCCATCAGTTTGCCAGATCCCCCATATCCGACAACACTTCCTTCCTCATCATCTCGTACATCCTCCCCATCTCTGTACATATTCTTCTGTGAATCAATACTCGTCCGACTCTACTTATGCCGTCTTTCGCCCCCGCGAACGAGTGGTGGGGGGTTCATAGTATGTCTCGTTCGAAATTTGACTGGTCGACGAAGCTTGACCAGCAGCTGGAGTTTGCGCTGGGACGCTAGTGTTTTTAACAAACGAACATTTCTTATGCTGCCACTGGTAGCGGCAGCAGAAACAGCTTTGAGGAGTATTGAAATCCTCAATCATCAGGCCCGCCGGCATGATGATGCAGCCTCCAGTAAATCGGCCACGGTCTTTGGCGCAAGTGTCGCATGGTTTAGTGGCCTCATCCCCAATACATTGACCAAATGCCGCCACGACATTGTATTCGGTATCTTTCATACTGAACTGGCCAGATCTGAACGTAACCTCCCGCTCCCGCCCCGACTGCGCGGCTATCAAAGTAAATAGCTTCGCCTGGTTGTGCCAGTCCTTGAACTGTGATCCGAAGATTTCCGGGATCTTGATCACCTTTGCCAGCTTTTGGACTTGTCCCATAGCCATTGCCTGTTACGATATTGTTAGTTTGAGTGTCCTGAGTCTTGAAAGCTGTGCGTGGCAACAAACCTCGTCGTCGGCTTCTAAAATATCTCTTGCCTGTTTCTTTACACGGTCGAAATAGGTACTATCGCTTAAACTTTTGTAATCGAAGCGAGCAGTCTCGTTAGAGCCAGCGGCCCCAAAGAGAACAACGGCATTAGAGGCATTAGCCTCAGGAACTTGAGTATCTGGGCCACTGTCATTGGAAGCAACGCCAGCAGAGCCATCAGCTTCCGAACCATCAGCCATGCGAACATCAGCCGCGTGAGCGCTATCCGCGTCGACATCCTCATTATTAACAGTGACAGGATTATTATCGAGGAAAATTCGAGGCGCAGCAGCTAGCAGTACAAGCCCCTGGGCGGCGATGAGCTCGTCCGCTCTCCACTTGGAAGATCCACCAGGCGGGAGAGAGGCCACGGCATGGGTCCGAGTGGTATTATCAGCGACAGCACTGGTGACAACACCAGCATTGGTTGAAGCGTTGGAGGCACCACGAGCAGTAATGGCGGTGGTGTCCTCAGTAGCTTGCTATCACTCGATGTCAGTCATGAGTTTGGATCAGGAATACGGGAGCTCGTACTCTAGCGGAACTTCTCATGTCACTCATCGGAAACCCGCCTTTACCCAGCTCCGAAACGAGGTTCATCTTGCTTGATACTAGACTCGTAGTGAGTTACCTTTACATAAAAGATCAAGACTATCAAGTCTCTTCTTACCTTGAGTCCTTGACGATGTTGGCAACTAGGGGGGGCTTGGGGGTTCGGGGTGGATGAAGATTAAAGAGGGTCAGAGTTAGGAAGAGAGTTGTAGAGAGAAAGAATAGAGGAGAGAACAAATTCGGGAACTGGATCGTGGGTTTAGGTAAACAACCCTAGAGAGTACAGAATAACTTTGAGCAGTTACCAGCCTTTACGGCGGAGCAGGGCGACTCATCATGTTGCCTCTATTGTAGCAGTTGACGATACTCGAGGGAGGGGCTTGTAACTAGCCTGCCGCGGGTCAACTGCCCGTCGAGGAACGCATATGCCGGCGATGTTGATGCGGGAGCTGATGTTTATGGGGCTAGTCGCGGAAGGAGACCGAGGACCTCCTGACGATGCAATCAGATCTAGCCGTACGTCTCCGCATTTCCTGTAGACGGTTCCTCCTGTGGTGAACGTGTAATTATACAACGATCCCGCTTCGACGCGATGTAGGCGGAGGCCCATAGGCGTCGACGAACAGGATGAACACCGGAATATATCATGAGATAGTTCTTAATCCATGAAAATCATCAAACCCGTATCTCCGAGAAACTCCAGAATAAGGAGTGCTGTACTCGCAAAACGAACGTATTCTTTCATGAAAGCACAGGTCTTGGCTGCAGTAGTGATCGTGGTGTCAACTATGAAGATTTATACTACTATTTGAACGTTTCGGCTGCGCCGTCTTTGAAAATCGCTGTAGTAATTGCTGTTTACAGTGAAGATGTAATCGAACATACACAAAGTGACTCTTCCTGGCAAATTCAAATGTCAATTCCCTTAAGAATTGCTCCCAAGGCGGTCGATCCAAGTATCAAGTCGCTTTGCTGTACATAACATAGCAGATCGCATTATAACCACGCAGATATATCACAACATGAGATAACATATACAGTAAAACAGTGAACTGGTAAGTCTATTAGTGGAAAGAGAGTGAGGAAAACCAGCCTGCCGTCGAGCTACCAGGTCTCTCAAGGAGACTAGGAGTAAAACCTGTGAATGGTCATCGTGTTATAGCCTGCAGATTTTCTAGATTGTTTAAGATAGCTTCTTGCTGAAAAGCATTAAAAGGATTACAAGTATTATAACTTGAACAATAAGTTTATGTGTAAACAATGGTCATTTTGTTCGTTTGTATAAATGGGCGACAGATACACACACACACGCACGTAGAGGCAACAAAGACTTCAAGAGTTCCATTGTCACATGTAAATATTGGTTAAAAATCAGCAGGTTATTGCCCATATTTCCCTTTGCTAAGAGTCGTTGAATCCGATTGCTAGATGACGCCCGCATAGAACCCCACGGAAAACGTGTCATAGCACGCGGAGCACTTCCCTCGTATTCAAAACGCGATTATACACCGAGAAGGTGTTGATGAAATCGCAAATCCAGCCCGGCCCGGTCCGGCCCAATCTAACCCCATCACAGCTCATCAACGATTCGAATAACTTTGGTATCAATATGGTCTCTTGCATTTCCCACACTTTATCCTTGGCGGCATCCTGCAATGATTTTGTTAGTATGAGTGTCCTTAGTTTTTTCGAGCTGAGTGTGGCCACTAACTTCGTTATTGATCAAATCTTCCTAGATTTGTTCAGTTAAAGTGGTTGCCCCGTGCCACCACTCGTTTTCATCATTTTCCTCATTCTCCTCCTCACAGCAGATACAATTGTCTGCGAATCCGAAATTGTTCTCTCGGCTGTTTAAGGACGGGTCCCATACCGCAGTATCGTAGAACACTGTCTTGGTAGGGATCGATCCCACGCCGCACTACCAAGCTCAGCAGAGCCAGTACCGGCGTTGTCCCCAGTCCTAGGAATAGCAGCCGCGTCAGGGACTCCGCCCGCAGGGGCTTGATCACATGGGCCAACACCATCGGGGGCAACGGGAGCATCACCGGGGGCAACGGGAGCACTATCCTTAGGGCCGTCAGTCACGCGGACACCAGGCTCATCATCGCCATCTGAGTCGGGATCGTCGTCAATGGAAGCTTCGGGACCAGTTGTCATGCGAATAGGAGCTCGTAACCGCTCTCCGAATTCACATCTTCGTCCTTGGTGGTATCGCTACGTTCCCAATGTTGGTTTGCTAGGGCCTGGGGCTCGGGAACAGAAGTACCGCCGGCGGAGAGAGCTTGGTTGGCGTACTGCTGGCCCTATCACTCAGTGTCAGTCATGAATTTAGCTCAAGGATCTGGAGCGAGTTCTTACATTGACGGGACCTCTCAATGTCAACTCGTCTACCACACGCTCCTGGTCCGGGTCACTCTTAAATTTGATGAGACGGCTCATCTTGCTTCATACTAGACGCATGGTAAGTTAAATCTGCGCGGAAAATAAAAAGCCATCAAGTCTCTTCTTACGTTGACGATGTGGTGACGTGTAAAATTGCCGGGGCAGGGCCAGAAAGACAAGAGATGTCAATGATTGGAGAGCTGTCGTGTCTGGGATTGATAATCAGAGAGAGTTGTTGATCAGAGAAGGTTGATGATCAGAAAGGTTGATAGAATATCACATAGTGTGGTAATATATATACTTAGTCAACTAGGAAGCAGAAAACTAGTAAATATACCTAAGTATTCATGAAAGAGAGTGAGGGAACCTAGCCTGTTGACTGTCTACTAGGTCTCCGAAGTAAACTGGGAATAGCTCTAGATTATATAGAGCGGAAGTAGAGTTCAAGAGATCAATTGTCAATCCACACGCTCTTTGTTAGTGTGTGGTTATCTGCTGCCCATCTATACAAGCGAACAAATAACCAATGTTTACATATTCCACGAAACACCAAACCCGAAATAATTAATTAGTTGTTGAGGCTAAAGCTAACCATATACCTATAGCAAAGCGCTTGATATTTGGACCGTCGTGGGAGCAATAGGTTCTTGAGAGAATTCATATTATAGGGGATGTTGGCAGTTGTATGCGTGCCAGAGAGAGTCGCTTTGTGCTTTTGGCTACATCTTCACTACGGACGGCGGTGACTACGGTGATCTCCAAAGATGGCGCAGCGGAGAAGTCTAGGCGACAGTATAAACCCGCACAGTTGACACCATTGGTACTATTGCGGCTACACAGACGCGCCTCTGATTGTATCGTGAGGAGGTACCTATTCAGTCCTTCGGCGACTGGCCCTCATAAGCATCTCCCAGCAAACCCAACCCTGCCCAGCCCGGCCCAATTCCCCCCCTGCTAACCCCATCACAATTCATCAAGATCAATCTCCGCGTCTCTCCTACGGACCAAAACCGCCGTTTTCGGATCAATCCTCAAATCGAAACCCAACTCAATAACCTTCGGATCGAACCCCTCGGTGGGCTTCAAATCGTATTTCAACAGTAGATGCGCAAGCGCTATTTTCAATTCATTAGCGGCGAAGAAGCGCCCCGGACAGGCGTGCAAGCCGTGCCCGAACCCGAGAGACTCGGTGCCGGTCGTCACGAGGTGGGCGCGGTTCGCTGTCTCCGGGGAATCGCGCATGCGCATGAACCGCGCGCCGTCGAACGCGGACGGGTTTTCGTAGATTTCGGGGTCCAGGCGCTTGCTTGACCGTACGGCGCATTTGACTCCTTTGGGGATGACGGTGCCGTCGGATAGGGTCACGTCTGCGAGGGCTATGCGGTGCATTGTGGCTGTTTTGAGTTAGATTTGCTGAGTTTGGCAAACTGTTGGAGATAGGTAGTTGTTGTTAGGGGGAATAACTTACTCATCTTGATGGGTTTTAGTCGTTGTGTCTCCTTAAGCACACTATCCATAAGCTTGAGATTGAATAGCGCCGTCTTCGTCATGCCTTCACTCCGAACAACTTCGATAACCTCCTTGCGCAAATCATCAATGAGTTTAGGTCGCTGCACGATATTCTGCAGAGTCTGGTTCAAGAGATCGGACGTAGTGTGGATCGCTGCCATCGAAAGGCCGATCTGGTATACAGCAGGGTCGTAAGGGTCATCTTGCGATTCCTCCTCAGCCCATTCGATCGCGTCGTTTGGACGGGGAATCGGCCGGCCTTCTTTCGCAGCGGCGATCTTCTCCGCCCGTCTCCGGTCGATGACTTCTTGAATGATCACACGGGCCTCGTTAAGCAGCCTGCGTATCAGTCGGCATTCTGGTAGGAACCAATGCACGTATTTTCGCGAGAATACCGGGAACAGACGGAGCTTTTTTACTGCAACCATGGAGTTGACGGCATACTGAGACGTTGTTTCTAGCCAGATCTTGTTTCGGCAGAGTTCGTCACCTAAGAAGATGCGTGAAGACAGACTGGACACGTATCTCACACTTATATGATGGGTATTTACTTCTTTCCATTCTGCGGTCGTTGAGAAAGTAACTAGTCAGTTCAGTAGTCTAGTTACAGTGTGGTAGTACAACATACCTGAAGATTCGCCAAGGAGGTTGTGTAACGCAAAGCTTGCTTCCAACGATACCGGCTTTGTGAGCTTTGCTGTATAAGTCTGTTAGCGCTAAGAAGCAGTATCTAGCGAAGAGAAGACCAATCCGCAACGGAATCCATTGTTACCTACTCTGGTATTTTGTCAATTGGTTTCTAGCCACTTTAAGCAGCATGCCGGCCGCCTTTTCGGCGTTGAATGGTTCAAACCCCGGTATCTTGCCATGGAAATCCTTTCAATAATACATGTCAGCCATGCCTAGAGATTTGGGGAACTCACTAACTCACCTCTTCAGAACTTTTGAAGAAGCTCAGATTAGGCTCGTTGCGTATTTCCTGGGCAAGGTGATTTGGTGGAAAGATAATCAAGTCGCCAGTATCTGTGGCAATTCGGACTGGCCTGTCCGTAAACTGATCGCTCGCAGTCTTAAGCAGATTGGCGGCTCTCTTGAGAAAATCGAGCTTCGCTAAGGAATTGCCCATATCGAAACGGCTCGGCGGATTTAAAATCGGCGGTAATTTCTGAAGCCGGATACGCCATGCTGAGTAAGCTAGAACGATGGTAGCGAGGATGGTCACAGCTAATGGTAGAGGTTCTGTTATGAGCTGTGGGATGACATCGCCGTCTATCCATGACCTATGGGTCGCTGGCGAGGGCTGGACGGAATCCATTGCGAGGAAGTCTAGTCGAGACCGTGGTGTTTAATTCTCACCATTCGGTTTGTGGGGAAATGAGCGTCGTAACAACTAACACCACGCTTCGAGACGCCAGTTTCAACAATAGCACGATCGTCTAAGAACATTCAAGATGTCCCAGCGAGTCGGTGCTACTCGTGCACGAGACTAATGTCTAGTGTATCAAGGTATCAAGCCTCTGGCGGTGGGCCGTGTTTATTTTGTAGCTCTGGCTGACCCCAGGCCGGTGCCAACCTCAAAGGGTAAGCCCGATATCTCCAAGGTGACAGCTGAGCACAATGAAAATAGAGCCCACCTGCGCGTGCATCGATTTTTCCTGGACATGCAGCGACTAACCCGATTCTACTAGACCCGACCATACTACCAAATTTTAGTGCGAAACTCGGGTAGGGTGGAATATTGCAGGTACCTCTATGTCGCAGGCTACAGATCACAGCTGCACGATCGCAGTTATGTCAGGACATTCTAGCTCCGTACTCAATTTACTAGCAAACGTGGAATATAACAGCATGAATGAATACAGCAGCGCGATTGAGCGTATGGGTGTAATTGATTACGGCAGTAATTCGTAACGTAGTCGAGCGCATTCTAAAAACGTATTGAAATCGTATGGTGGAAAGGAAAGGAAGAGACGGGGCCGCGAAGCTGGCTGCCGCACCTACCTACCTATCTATTGCCAGGTCAGGTGACCAGCTAATTGACCCACTAAACCGCCACCACAGCTACAACCTAGCTACAGCTACTTATTGCCCACTTGCAGCCGCTGCCCGCAACACAACAACAGTTATCAAATGATGTTCTTGGATTCTATATTTCTTAGTAAATTCAGTGGGAACTTGTAATTATATTACATTTTATTGTATGTTTGCATAAATGCTGCGCAACAGCAGGAGTTGTGGCTGGCTTGTGGTTGTGGCGGCTCTTTTGAGTGGGTCGCGTACTGGTCACATGACCTAGCAATGGATAAGTAGGTGCGGCAGCCACCTGGACAGCTTCGCAGCTCCGTCTTTTCTTTTCCTTTTTAGCATAGAATTTCAATACGTTTTTAGAACGCGTTTGACCGCGCTGCGAATCGCGCTACAAATCGCGCTACAAATCGCACTGCCGTATTGATTATCATGTTGTTATATTCTATGTTTACTAGTAAATTGAGTGCGCAGCTGTAATAAGTTGACATAGTTGCGATCGTGCAGTTTTGAATCTCTTGATCAAAACAACAAAACAGGCTGCGACATTGAGGTACTTCAAATATTCCGCCATGCCCGAGTTTCACACTAAAACTGGGTGGTTTGGTCGGGTCTAGCAGAATCGGGCTAGTCGCTGCACGTCCAGGTCAGACTCGATGCACGCGCAGGTGGGCTCATGAAAATATCTCTGTACCCTGTAATATTATAACCAGACCAGTCAATTATGGTACTTTAACCAATTCTATGTTACCATAAATAGTAAGTTCAGCTTCTAATTCCTTTGAAAATAATTCGCGATTGGCGGCGTGATCCTTCAGCTTCACATGCCACCCCTCATTGACTGGGGTTAGGTTTTTAATACAATCCGCGATGCCAAGCATACCAAGACGTCCTTATTACTGTGAATGCACGCAGTAGACAGTCATGAAGGGTGTATATTGGATCGGTATACTTCGTACTTTTTAAATACTGTACCCATGGCTTATAGGAAACATCAGATAAAAGGAAAAATTGCAGCTGAGCGTCCCATGCTGTGACCGCGTACCGTTGGTCGTACGGAGGCAATCATCCAGATGCTTAATTAACCCGGAACTGTGAAACCACCTCGTAGACCTAAATTTCATTACATCATTTCGACCCGGTAGTAGTGCACGCGGAATGGGCTGTCTCGGTGTATAAAAAGCAGCTGAAGGAACTGATATATGAAGGCCATGTAGACTTATATCGTATGCATTATTAAATGGCGCAATATGGCGTGTTTGTGCAAATCCCTACTTAAAGCCACTGGAGTTGCCGTAACCCTCTGCTAGGTAAGTCGTTGTTCCGGCACGGAGGGTCGGACGGTTCACACGCGGGGCTCGATACAGATGGGTGGTGGCGGTTCTCCACAACACCGACATCTATTAGGTATCCAGCTTTATTTCGACTTTGATATCTCTGGCGTGAAGCCAGTGATCCCGAGGATATATGGAATAAAATGCATGATCCTAAACCCGAAAAACGGCCAGTTTGTTGTGAGGGTAATTGCATCAGTTTCGAGACAGGTATCGCGACTCTACAGGCGTCTTATTAGTTGAGCCTTCGCTCACCCTCTGGGCACTCGTTCTCCCCTTTGATGGAACAATGTAATACTCTTCCCGGATATGAGATCAACCGATAGCACAAGGCATAAATAATTACTTCGGCGTTGAACGCGCTGATGCTCACGCAGTAGCAGCCCACATGTGCGTCTTTCGTATATAGGAACGAGCGGGCAGGGATCCGATTCGCGGTTACGGGTGATCATCCTTGGTAAATGGTGTGCATCTGTGCATCTGTCAGAGATGCTGTGTAGCCTCAGCCCACCCCCATTTGCGCCGTTAAATGCGCCTCAGTCTCGGTTAGAGAAGGTCAATGCCAAGATGCAGATGTTCGCAAGCGAACTCTATATATACATAGTCTAGGCATGTTTATAGATCGATTTTATGAGCCGTTCTTGTCCATCAACTGTTCCGCGACTTACGATACCAGCCTACAATGAAGATAATTAGACCATGAGATAAATTTACCACATTTATGTAATTGTTAGGCACAAGCTTTTGCACAACGCTCTACCCAGTATAAATGGCCTGGCTTCTGTTCCATAACATGCACGAATATAAGAGGCCCTGTGGAATGTGAGTTAACATCATGTCCATAATTTTTATACATTTAGCTACCAGTAGTAGCACCCCCTCCCTATGTTCTGACATAGGAGGCAAATACGGGCGAGTGAGTAGGTACGTGTGAACACCAGTGTGGAAAGATATGCTAGTATTACAGGAACCCGCGTATCCCACGTCGTCCCTTGCTCTCGTCCCTGCGTGTAGAAGGCATTACAACTTGAGCTGTGGCTTTTAAAGTTGCGAGCTGCGAGGCGTGAGCGAGTATTATCCGCATAGGCTCATGATAGATAGTATCGTAGTGGGGTTAACCCGATCCATTTGCGGGAGAGCAAGCACTGCTCTACACGGTCTGTCGATAGAGTCTATCTACGGCTGCTGTTTCGGACCCTCAGGCGACGAACCCATCATCTTCGCAAACTCATCAGCCGTAGGGTTCGACGGCGCCACACCACCACCTCCCCCACCACTCTTCGCCTCCTCAGCCTTCTGCTTCTTCATGCGCTTTCGATACTCGCTCATCTTGCGCATTCTAGCCTTCCTCTGCGCATCAAGTGCCTCCTTGCGTCTCGCAATCTTATCCGTGCGCTGCTCGCGCATTTCCAGACCAATAGCCTTCGCCTTCGCGCGTCTATGTCTCATCGCCACGCGTCGCGAACCCATCTTCCGCTTCTCCGTCCTGACTAATGTACCCAGACGCCAGGACTCTTCGCGGTAGGCGTAGGAGCGGTCGTTCGCCAGACGGATGACGCGTTCGTCGCGCGGGTGCGGCTTGCGGCCGAACCCGGGGCGCACGATCTGCGTGGGGATGCCGGAGCGCGAGAGTTCGGGTTCGGGGACTTTCGGCGGGATGGGCACGGCCACGAGCCCGAGGCGGCGCTTCCGCCGCGCGTTGGCTTCGTAGGGCAGTTTGTCGTTCTTGTCGAAGACGACCCCGATGTACTGCCGCTTCGGGTGCTTCTTCGGGTCCCGGTAGTACTTCACGTACCCCGCCTCGAGGGCGTGGATGGTGTGGTCGCGCCCCATGCCGCAGTTCTCCCCCGGAAACCACTTCGTGCCGCGCTGCTTGAAGATGATGTTGCCTGGTATCACGTACGAATCTGGAATAAGAGACAAGCGGTGATTAGCGAGACATGTATATAAATAGATGTCTGCATGTCTATTTCCATAGCCCCTTCAATTCGGGAAGAGTATGACGACGATAGCATCGACCTAAGTGATGAAGAGAATAAGACATACCTCCAGTCTTCTTTGCTCCGAGTTTCTTCGGAATCGTGCTCGAGTCTCGCAGCCTGTAGGCACCCTGGGCCTTGACTGTAGCATGCCTGCGACCTTCGACCACTGCATTCGTCGTCCCGGCTCCGGCTCCTATCCTCAGCTGCGCGAATACGTCTTGTACATGTCGTAACGAGGGCGTCGTAGTCGGCCGTATTATTCCCGAAGCAGTAGCCGCGAGCGGCCTCGTCAATTGGGTCACCCGCATGGCGAAGCGGCCTTGTGCGTTATGTCGATTCGGGACGGGTTGAGACGGTCTATTCAGACGGCAGCTATTTTGTTGGAGCTTGAGCCTTCGTTAATTGGCGGCACTAAAATTTCGGCTTAGTCATCTACTCTGCGTGCCTGCATACCTTTGTAGGGGAGTTGCTGAGCTCTGTGGCGCGATAAGGATAAGGATAAAGGACCCACCTTCCACTGTATGATGTTGCCAGCGATGCACTTACACGGCTACGGTTCCGCGGTGCAATTAAGGTACTGTACCGTACCTACAACAGGAACACAAAGAAAAGCAGCGACATATGACGCCAGTCCGAGACATTCAACAACGTGCCATGACGACACTTGTCTGATTCTTTCAATTGCGCGCGAGACTCGAAAGAAACATCGCTCGACCAAATCTAACGAATTCAAGCCCCTCCCGCGAAGTCGAAGACCGAGAACAATGTACTTCCCTATCTCGCTGGTCCTCGTGGCCTTGTCCACATTTGCATCGGTCGCGCAGGCGCAATTCGGTTTCTTCGACCAGATGTTCGGCGGCGGCGGTCAGCAGCAACAGCAGCAACAGCCGCAGAACGGGCCGAGCGACTCGTCGATGTACCAGACCAACTTCGAGCGCATGCACTGCGACAACTACCTCTGTCCGGATACTCTCGGTACGCATGCCATGTTTGCCCCGTTGTTTAGAAGAAAGCAGAGACAGAATCGGAGAGACAGAGAGAGAGAGAAAGGATAGCAAAAGCGAGAAGAGCTAACACCTTCCCTCCCAGCATGCGTCCACTTCCCGCACCACTGCCCCTGCGCGTGGCCCAAGAACGAGGACAAATTCGAGATGGGCGACGGCCACCGGATATGCGTATCCAAGGGCGGTTTCAAGGTCGGCGAGGCCGCCAGGAAAGTCGAGTTGGCCCGGAAGGGCATGCTATAAAATAAATCGAAACAAACCGTCCTTAGATATATTGTATATATCATCTATCAGTGGAAAGAAATTCGCTGAGCTTTGCTTTACTTTGCGTACTTCTACCGATCTCCTCGCATCTCTACCTGCCTGTGCTTATTTACGGAACAACTTGTTATTTACGGCTCATTATAGCGTGTATACAAGAGTGGAACGGGAAGAATATAGAGGGAATAATACTTTAATTTCCACGACGTAGGCGCTCGGCTGCTTACAACTACCTATACTGAACCTAGGAGCTTCTACTTGCAGCCTGGCTACATACAATCATGTAGCCTAGGTAGGTCATCCCTCATCTGGAAACGATGTCTACTGTACACTATGACGAGCGGCATGAATCCAAATCGGGTCGAGCCGAGCCGCGCTGGTACGAGAGCAGCGGTTCGAGTCGTACCCCGTGTACTTGTAGAATTGCTTCTCGCCCTGGCACGAACTACCTATGGCAGAGCACCGAGCAGGTGCAAAAAATGCTAAGTTGCGGAGAGAGGAGAAGGAAAATTAGGAGAATATCAAATGCGATACGCCCTCGCTGGCCAACTCCATTGCAAATGCGGTGGGCAAAAAGGACATCCATCCCTCCCTAGTAGGAGACCCCCGCCTCACTTATCATCCGGTTTCCATGCCCAGTTGCTAGTACTGTAATATTGTATGCCTTATTACCACTCTTGCATAAGACTGTTATTGCTATTCTTGTTCTTGTTCTTCCTGCTGTTCTTCTTGTTGTCTCTATTGGTAGCTGCATATCGTTTGTGTTGCAGTTCGCACCCGTGTGTAGATTCTCCCGCTTCATCTTTCTAGTCGCCAGCGCGGACCTTGGCCCCGTTGATGGTGGGCATCTCGGGCGGGTCGTCGTCCTCCTCCTCGCCGTCTTCTATGTCGTCGAGGTCCTCGGGGTGGCCGAGGAAGCGGGCGACGCCGCGCATCTCGTAGTGCTTCTTCCGCAGCTCCTCGAACTTGCGGTGCTTCTCGCGCTCCTCGGGCGTCATGCCGATGTAGTCGTTCTCGGCGTCGTGCTGAGGCGTGGCGTCCTCGTCGTTAACGTGCACCTTGCTCTGCTTGCGCCCGTGCGCGAAGGCGTCCTCGGGAATGTCCTCTTCGGGCTCGCCTAGCGACAGGCCCGGTATGGGGTCGCCGTCGGCCATCTCGTCGTCCTCGTCCTCTGACGGCTCGTAGTGGCGCGCGTATGGCGTCTTGGGCTCCGTGATCTTCATCGTCGACGTGCGCTCCTGCTCCGTCAGGTACAGGTTCGCCTCGTCCCATTGCAGACGCTGGCTGCCCGTCATCTCGTCGTCGGCCGAGTGTGTCGACGCCCGCGACGACCGCCGACGCGCGCCCGCAGGCCGGCTGGCACTACTAGACGATCGCCGGTGGCCCGCATTCGTCTGCGTGTTGATGATCGTGAGCTCCTTCTCCGACATGTCCTTCTCCTTTATGGGGGACTCGGGCGGAGACCTCTGAAACGAGTTCTTCAGGATGCCTGGTGTTTGCGCATTTAGTTAGCTCTTTTGTCTCTGAGACTACGGAATGAGAGAGGGGCGTTGGTAGGTGAATTGTACCTTTAGGACGCCTCGACCCCGGTGGGGGAGGAGTATGGATAGGCTTGGGGCTGGTTTCTACGGTGGCCATCTTGATTTTGAACGCTTGTGGCAAGGTTCAGATAGTCTGCACCGCGACAGGAGAAATGGCCGAGTAGGTGCGGAGTAGCAGGGACTAGAAGGGCACGTAGATATAGCCTCGAAAGTGGTGAGGAATTGATAACTCTGACTGTCGGAGGCCGGGCACTTAGGGGAATTACGGCTTGCCACGGGAGCCGAGGGAGATATTGAAGTGGTTAAGAGGGTGTTATAACAGGTATGGTCAGATGTATAATATGGTGTGAGCGTTGGTGGTGTGGTTGGTGATGGTGATGGTGATAAGAGGGAGAAGTTTTGGCTCTAGGGTGGTTGGATCGACAGACTGCAGTAAATAGGGTTGGCTGGCAGGATGGGGTGGTTGGCGGCAGTCTAAACGGGATCCATTGTCACTATTAAGTAAGTTTTCCGTTTATCGTAGCGCTGCAACTGTAATGGGCAACAACCTCTTCCAAGGTCAGAGGTATCAGATATCGCGGGGAAAGCTCTAGACTAGTCCCCTAATCTACCCTAGACCACTAAACAAGCCCCCCGCAGATGTGACACGATAACAACACTGCCCCTCGCTGTCGGTACTACTAGATCGGTACCTCCTGTAGGCTAGGTACACTAATGCACCCACATACAGAGAAAGAGCCATGATAATGAGCGTTGCTAGATGGGCACCCTAGTTTTGGCTAGCTGGGCACCCTACTGGGTAGTTTTGGCTGGCAGTCCAACTGTACACACTTGTTTCGATCG